>VZDJ01000105.1:546615-673054 GCA_008694505.1 Cyanoderma ruficeps
AAAAAATATCATTTTTTGGCACCAACATCTAACTTCATTTGGTTTTAATCAAGTTCTGTAGTATAATTGGAACCTTTCTGGGTTCAATCAAAATTATTCACAAGTTTTTCATTGCTCTTCTGTGTTTAAATTGGTTCATAACACTGTCTTACCTTGGAAGTAGTGTTTGGTCACCTGTATTCAAGAAAGATCAGCTCAGAACAGGAAGGAAGGAAAGGAACTCCTTAAATTAAAAGACTTTGAGAACAAGAGAATAAATTGAGAAGAACATTACCATTAAAAACACCATCAAAACAAAACATTAGAATAGTCTTTAGTGAGAATAATAAGGAAAAAAAAATAACTGGTTCTACTGGACTTTGTTCAGTTTATAAAAGGAAATATATGGAATAGTTGCCAATAAAAATAGGAGACTGAAACTGAGAACCTTCCAGTTCCATGTCCTTAACTGTGTTTCTGAATTTCAAAAAAATGCATATATTATTTTGAATGGTTCTGGCTTTGGCAGGCTTGTCCTTTTTTATATGACTTGCCCACTTCCAAAATAAGTTTCAGTCTTATACATGTCTGTCTGTCTGTCAATCTCTCTACCTCCCTCAGATTTCACATTTATTAATGATTTGACAAGGTACACTTCAGCCTGGTTAATAAGTTCGATGAAAAGAAACATGAGGAGAGGACCATAGTTTCTGACCTAACCTCCCATAGGTCTCAGAACTGCTGATGTAGTTGGGGAAACTGCCAGTTTTCAGGACAAATCTTTTTCAGGTCTGAAACCAAGTGTGACATTTCAAACTAAGTGCAAGGTGGGGAAAATCACTTAATTTAAGTTAGCCTTCTTATTCATACAAATTGAGAGAGAAGGGTAATACCAGTTATGAAGCAGAAGAAAAACTTCAGGAAAAGGCCAGGGGAAAAAAACTGGTAGTATTTGTAGAATGGAAGTGAAAGTGAGACAAGCACAGCTGAGCAGGCAGTAGAACATGAGACAAGGTTTAACATGTGTCACCTGTCCAAGGGGAAAAATGGGTCTCCCCTTTGATGAAACTATGACAGGGATACAGTTTTGAGCTAAGAAATAGGGCAACATGCTACCTTGATTCTGGCATTTTGCAATCTCACCAAAAAACTTCTGTTTTCATAGACTGTTAGATTTGATTTCTCATCCCTCGCCCTGAAAACTAAAATGGAGAAAAGTATTTTGACATATCATCTTCTATCCAATCCTATATATATATATTTCATTAATTTAATACTGAGCAAGTATTCTGACCTCTTAATAGGTAATCACTTTATTGTCGGTTTTGTACTCTGTGCCATTCACCTAAAATCAACACAGTAAAATAATAATTTTAGTAATTAGTCTGATCATTTAAGTTAGATAAAGGTAAGGAGGCAGAACATTCCCAGTTCTCAAGTGCCCTATCTCCATTGAGAGACTGATGTAGGACAGAATACATTCTCTCTATGAAGTGCTCTCTGCTGGATAAAGCAATCACTTCCTTTACTATTCCTTTTATCTTTTGTGACTCTAGCACAGAGCAGCATCATTAAGATTGAATTACACAGCTCTCAGATTGCAAGCACATTACCACTTACACAGGTTCGTGCAAAGCTTGTCTCATTATGTGTGTCCTTCAGCTTCAGGGGAGCCCATGTGAGTCCCTTCTCACTTGTGCTGGTATAAATCTAGAATAATTTAATGCAAGTCAATGCATCATATCTGAATGCATGTCTGCAGCAGGGACATCTCTGCTCAGGGTTACTGCTTCATTAATTTCTGATTCTTTACAGCTGTTTAACTGCATGTTAATTTACTAAAACATTGCATACTAGAAGTTCAAGCATTAAAATGGCACTAGCTACATAAAAAGCAAAGTAGAAATGCACTAGAAATATGTGAATTATTCCTTTCCAACAGTCACAGATTATAGCATGATCAAGACATGATAAACTAACTGTCATTGCTCTTTTATTAATAAGATTCATTTCTCCACTGTTGGGGGTTAGATTTGTTTCTTTTTCACTTACAGAATTTTTTCCCATAAGTTGCTAGGAAACTAACTACTGGGTACTTATAAGTACTTAAGCGGAACAAAGGGGCCAAAGGAGAGGAGTTGTACCACCTGGCTACACTTCTTGGGGTCTCTGGAAGTTTCTCTTGGAGGGGGAAATAATGTGAGTTTTGAGGCAGGTAAAGGACAGAGCTGGGGGCAGCTTCTCTCTCTTGCTCTCAGCATTCAGAGAGAGGATGGCCAGACTGCTGCTTGCTGTGGGAGGAGTTCACTGTCACCACCAAGTCTGGTCCTGGAAAATCTATCATCATCTGCTCGTGGGCCTTGGAATTCTGAGCTCGCCTCCTCCTGCCCTGAAGGCCAGCCCTGTCCTGCCACCACCACTTCCTCCGCACTGCTTTGAGGCTTTTTGCAATGCTGTGGCCCTGCACTCCCCCTGCTCTGCCAGGACATCCCTGCAATTCCAGTTATCATTGTGGGCCTTCTTGTGATATATGTCATAAGATAAATTCATGCTTCAAACTAATGTGGTGTGATATATGACATATATATTAATTCGTGCTTGGAAATTAAAAGATCCAATACTGTAAGAAAACCCTAAGCAGGAGGCAGGTTTGTGGTCGGGGAACACGGGTGGCTTGAATTTACAACAGAAAATAAGTGGCCCGGTCAGAGATGGCTCGTTACCAGGGTTGGGCCAGAATACACCCAGTGATTGATACCAGATAGTCATCTGCAATAAGACAGTCAGAGATGTGCATCCCAATGCTGGATTCCCGTAAATAGAATCAAGCCCTCATCTCTGCCCAGAAAGAGGCTTCGAAGAACCAAATGCAAGAGAGAAGCTACATGAATATGTAAACTGAACAAAGGTGGACAGAAGACCTTGCCTTAAGGGAAATAAACTGTATAAATCTGTCCCCCAGAACACGGAGTTTGTGAACGGGAGGAGTTCGGCTTGATTGAGGCTGACTCTACGTTCACCCAACATTCGATTCTCAAAATCAGAGTTGTCTCTTTTATTGTGGCTGTCATAGCAAAATAAAATTGCTTTATATTAAATTGGCTACAAATCTTTTTATAACATTCTGATACATCTCACCCACCGGCCTGGGATTTTCCACTGTTCCAGCTTGGTGCTCTCGAAGTCCTGCAGGGGCACTGAGATCTGACTGCTCCAGGTTTTGTGAAACAAAGCCCCTAGAGGTTCCTGGTTCTGTTTATTATTGATGATGTAGTTGTTGTTGTTTATTTGCCTTGTTATACCTACTAGTAAAGAACTATTATTCGTATTCCCGTACCTCTGCCTGAAAGCCCCTTTAATTTTCTAAATTATAATTTGGAGGGAGGGGATTTGAATTCTCCATTCCAAGAGAATGGAGACACCTCCCTAGCAGACACCTGTCTTTCAAACCAAGACAACCACTCATGCTTTATTTCTGATAAAACCACTTGGAAATAAAATCTCCATTTGCAGCTATTTGAAATATTGAAATTTTGGATTTGCAAGTCATATGACTTCAAATTAATTTGTACATTTGAATCTACACAAAATAGCTGTCTTCATTGTATTTTAATTCTAGTAGTAAACCAAGTGGGGCCAGAGGACACTAGAATAGATTTTGCATCCTTAATGACTCCCATGACACTGTCCTTAGACCTTTGGTATCTCAATTTATCCAGTGCGTTATGCGCTCGGAATTTTAATCAAATCAAGACATCTTACCCAGTACTACTCAGATCAATATGCAACTTACTAGACTCAAAAATATGGGGGGAAGTCTCCTATCTTTTTCAAGGGGTATTTCACTATTAAATGGAAAAGATTTATCAGAAAAACTTCCATTCCATCCAAGCCAAAAAGCAGGCCAATGGCAGGCATAGACAGCCAAACTGTCAGATCAGCTCCAGTTCACACACATGAGCCAGTCTGAGCAGCATGCTAACAAATGAGCTGTTTTTTCAATTGTTAAAGAATATCTTATTATTCTTAGAAGTTTGATCTAGTTCTTCCTTTCTTGTTGAAACTGGAAGAAACAAATCTGCTAAAGGTTGTGGGTTTGATTTCTAAAACAAAGCCACTTTGTCACAGAAGTCCCACAGGGTTCTTAAAAGCTGTTTGGGGTAATACAACACACAAAATCCTGCTATATACAACTGCTGTTCTCTGCTTACCAAGAAGACAAGAAGTGAGCCCCACAGAGGGCATTATTAGCTCATCAATCCTCTGGCCCTGAATGGGGATGCTGCCTGCTTACATGCACACACATACATACATGCTCATATGGTAACAAAGAGATTTTAGTGCATTCAAAAGCCCCTGTTTATTACTTTAGCTGCTACAGCACTAGTGCTTCCACTAATCTCCAAAAGCAAACTGGACATTGCATTCCTGTTGGCAGCAGCATTCTCCTACCACTTTTGCCCAGCAATAACTGAGAACATTTATTTTTACTTTGAAGGGTGCTACCTTCATGTCAGAACCCACATCTACTTGTAACTCTCCAATGCTTTTGGCATTGTGGTACATAAAGCTGGGGTCTTCCACCAGTACAAATGTGCTCTGAGTCACAGGTTAGGTTCTAACTCTGCCCAGTCTGTTCTTAGATATATAGCCAACAGTCTTAATATTGAGGAAACAGACTGCTTTAGTATGTCTGGAGAACATTGAAACACTTAAGAGTTGTAGAAGTAAAAGCTTGCATTCAGATTCTGCTTGCTTATATAGGTGACCAGTAAGCATGGGGATGTATAGAGTTGAAAACATAATTTCATATGTATTATTTAGTTACTATATTTCAGCCACTATGGACTATAAATCCTTGCAGGAAAAGCACATGAAGCTGAAAAATTCAACTTTCATCCAAATTCATAGATTGAAACAGAATTCAAGTTACACAGGTTGCCATATTCATAGGTCAGTATCACAATCTCATGGGGTTTGATTTGATGTTGATAAAGAAAGATTGATGAAATATAAATAATTCTCACTACCTTTATTTTATTTTGATGGTTTTAAAATACTGTAGTCAAGTCAGTTGTACTCTTTGTCTCCAAATAGTTTGATGTTATAAATATTAAAATTACAATAAAAGATGTTAATTATCCACACACAAATACCATTAAATACCATATAGTATTTAATTCAAAAATAAGGGAGAAAATGTCTCACCCAGTTAATGGAAAAGTATTTGAGCTAGACAAGGACAATAACTGACAAAATGATATTATTAGGATAATTTTGCAGTCATTTTTTATTCCAAAAAGTTGTATTTTTTGTAAACCTGACATTTCCAAAACAGTGCAAGTGAATCAGAATACAGGTGAACACAAGCTTCTAAATACAGGTGACAAATACAGGTGACATCAGTAAGAGTGAACACATTCTTCCAAACACAAGTTCACAAAAAGAAACATACAATTTTACAATATATAAGCAGTGACATTCTGATAAAAAGAAGGGACAATGGTGCAGGTACTCTACTGTGCATGCAAATCAAGCTTCAAAAGCAATTTGTCTTCAGGCTAGTTTAATCAATGCACATTCAATGAACGAAATTCTATTTTCATTTATATCCAAGAATCCATAACAAGTGGGTAAACTTGGACAAAGGATAGAAATTAGTTCCATGACTCCCTTAATTCTTCAGTGAAAGCAGTATTATATATTACCATGTCAAATGGATACCATGCTTTAAACTCGTGCAAGACTCCAAAATGTGCCCATAAACAGAAGACATTCAAGAAAGTTGATACAAAATATTGTCAAAGAAAGATTTTTCATGTCTATTGCTTTCAGCAAGCTGGGCTACCTGCACATTACTGACTTGGTATGTGGGGGTCATTACCGTTTGTGTATTTAGGCATAGAAAGGGCTGTTTTCACTTTTATGCTTGGCATTGCAGAAGTCTTCACCATTTTGAAATGAAAAGATTCAGTGGCTTACAGGGCTGGAATTTACATCAGCCATAATTACTCTCTCAGATAACACAAGCAACCTGTGAGATGACTTCAATTCAGAGGTTGATCCAGTATTTTCTACAGTTTGCTGACTTCCTCATTACAATTAAACAAATAAAAGAACAAGTTTATTCAGAAAAAAAATAGCAGATGTTTTTGTTAGCTACAAGAGCCCAGAGAATACCAGTGACATTTTTGGAGCACACTAGTTGTGCTGTTGCTTGGAGAGAAATTTCAAGACCCAAACCCCTTGGTTTTTAAATGAAAACATCTATGAAAGGTGGCTTTATCCCTGTGCTGTAGGTCACTGAAACTGTGAAATGACTGTGATCTTCTTGAAATCAAGATGGAAACTACCCGGGATTGTAACAGCACCAGCTCTGCATTAAGTAATATTTTTCTTTGACTCCCTCCCCTGCCTTCTTTCCTGATCATCTTTTTCTGAGATTATTTTCTTCTTATCCTAAAAACAACTTCAGGGGTACTATTTGTAATAAGACACCTTGTACACTGCAAGTTTTAGGTATCTTAGACGCCAGAGCATTTGAAAATGTTACTGCCCCACTTCTAACCTTCCTCCTGCATAGCTTATAGCTAGTGCAAAGTGAGCCTGCTGGGAAAAATGGCAATGTAAATTCAGCAAACCTTTCACTGAAGTTGTCAAAGAAAACTAATGAGATTGTCTCAAGATGGATTGACTGGAGAAGCAGTAGTACAATGACTACCCCCAGCCTCTGTGCAAACAGAACAGCACAAAGAAACTAACAGGTAGCTGACAGATGGGAACTCCCAGAGCGCTAAAAGCAATTTCTAAAGTAACCATGTCTCTAGATATTTAGGATGATTTCTTAATTAAAAAACTCAAAACCCAGCAGTTCTATAGCAGAGGTATGTTCTAACATTCTTGAAGTGTATTACATTTTCGTAAGATTTTGGGATTAGAAACTGATTGCAACCAACTGAAAATAGTGGTACTTTTTGTTTGTTTGTTTGCTTTTTAAGAAGTGGAAAGATGCATCCACAATACTTTAATATGAAGAACTGGTATGATTCATTGTCAAATCTTGCTCAGAAGCAAGCAAAAGCCACAATGGAATTTGATTAAAAAAAAAGGAGAAAAAAATTTGGAGAGTAAAATCAAAAGTATCCATAACAACAAAACAACTGGGTACCTAGCAGTGATGATACTAAGAATTTGTGGATTATTTCACAAATATGGCACTCACCTGGCCAACAACTAGATTTTCACTAAGGGATGACTTGTGCTGGACGAATTCTATGACAATTCAAGTCAGAAATGAAAAAGTTCAGTGTGGGCTCAAATGCAACTTACCTTTGTGTTTTTAAAAATAAAACCACTTTTGCTTTGAGACAAAACAAAACAAAAAATCCAATAAAATCTGAAAAGTTGAATTTGTATTTTTTTTTAAATATATACAGTTTAAAAAGATATTTTAAAGGTGTAACTAATTTTGATTTTTAAAATACTGTAGGGAAGCATTTCTGTCAGATTTCAAAGAAAATTTTGTTTAAAAAGTGGAAATGGATGATTTCAACTTTTCAAAGGGAACTTTCTCCTTTTTTGAATGGAAACTTTTAAATTCAGTTCAATTCACAAGTAGTTTCACATGTGTCCTGAATTATTCCTTCAGCAATTTTACTTTTTAATAATTTTTGGGGGGATCAGTTCTAGAGAAGGCAGATACTGGAGATTCTTACAGGTAATAAAAAGACCCACCTTTTCAACCACGTACTTAAGTACTTTAAGCAATTTCAATTTATAGCTGTGAATCAATCTCACATCCAATTTCAGTCTGACTTAGATTTTTTTAAGAAAAAACCCAGACAATTAGCTTTTGTTGTTTAACAAAACTAACCAATGTCAGACATATACTGTAAGGAATTCAACAACCTTCAGTATTAGAGGCAGATATAGATTAGATATTCGAAGGAAACTCTACTGTGAAGGTGATGAGAAACTGGAACAGGTTGTTCAGAGAAGTTGTGGATGGCCAGTCCCTGGAAGTGTTCAAGGCCCGGTTGGGTGGGGCTCTGAGTTATCTGGCATGGCCATGGGCAGGGAGTTGGAACTAGATGATCTTTAAGGCTCCTTCCAACACAAGCCACCCTATCAATCTTTGACTTTCTGATAATACAGCAGTTCAAGGCCAGAAGGGATTGGGCTTTGGCTTGGATTTGGTCTAGCAAAAAGACTTCCTGCCCATGGCAGGAGCATTGGAACTAGATTTTTAAGGTCCCTTCCAACCCAAGCCAGTCTATGGTTCTGTCTCTAGATGATAATACACCAGAGTGCAGTCAAATGCCACCAGCCTTTTGGTTTTGCACTCTCTTGGAAAATCTGTACTCCACTACATGTGCTTATAACAGGATTTTGCTATGGATTTTGGCTTAAATGGTCATTTGTCACACAGAATCTGTCAAATCAACAACTATTGTTTTAAGAAAGATAGTTGAATAGATAACAGTTTTTCTTGTCAGATGTTGAATCAATACACTTATTTCACTTTAAAACTATTTTTTCCTAATGCATGCAGATAGCTAATAGTTAATAAATATCAATCAGTACTGTAGTAATAGCAGACACTTGATGATGGTGGTGGTAAAAAGCAAACGGGAATATGTTTTTATATTTTTATAATTTGAAGCTATCATGAATATGGCAAGGAAGAGCAAGACCTGTTCTCAAGCAGATTTCTTGCATACTCTCTGCATTCAAGTTTCCAAACTTCTAGCTGTTCTTTTACCACACCCTTAAGGAAGAAGACATCCTGCAACCTTTTAATCCTGGTTTCACGTTCTACCACAGAACTTGGCCTTTCTTTCCTTTGCATGGATTTTATACCAACATGCTATTTACTCCTTATTTACACAAAGTGCAAAATACAAGTAGAATCTAAACCCAAGTCTTACACAGTTCCACTATTTCTATTCAGAAATCCAAGAGCTTTTTGAAGAAACTTGTTTGAATTAATTACAATTGGATTTCTCCTAATTCAACAAACAATTTGTTAAAGAATTACCAGCAATAGAAGCGGCAACCTGATATTCAATAACATCTGCGTCTTCACTAAACTTCCTTCTAAATTCTTGAGGAAATACATTCAATACTTGGAACACCCAGATAGGCAATCTCAAGACTCAAATATCCAAACATTTTAATCTTTACATCTACTTATCGCTCTTAAAATTAGCATAAAAACAAACTCATGACTCAAGTATGAGAATAACTTACATGGCAGACATAATGCTCATAGCATGTAGCAATGTATCACTTGCTTTGATAGCAAGTACAGTAAACTTGCTTTACTGTACTATTAACAGTAGCTTTAACACTATCCATCTTAATATTAATATTACTTAATAACTTTTTATTATTATTATTTAAAGGAATTGTCAATGCCATAGTGGTTGGCCCAATTATATCCTTCTGGTATCTCAACTGTACAGTCCTAGAGACGGCAAAAGAAAACTTCCTGAAGAGAACATTCTCTGGTGCCTTCTTCAGTGGGTCAAAGCAAGTTACATCTTGCTACATGTCACTGAAGAAGTGTTTTTATCCTCTTCCATCCAGGCTAGTAAAGGACAGACTCAAGATACAGAGGATCACAACTGTGAAATACTTTAGCTTCTGTAGCTTATAAATCAAAACAACAAATTTAACTTAAAGAAGGAGACAGTAAAAAGATTTTGGCCTATTTCTATTAAATGATCTATATATGATATTACCAAGCCTTGTGAATTAAGCATATGAGGATTTCAGCTACTTTTATCTGCGAATCTCCCTTTTCTCTCTTGCATTGATGTTTAAAAGTACAATAGAATTTTATATATATTTATATATTTCCAAAGATTTAGCTAGATATCAGTGCTTGAGTGAACTATATAGCTATTCAATAGAAATTATAAAACATTGATACAAATATAAAGACATACTCAATATAAAAAGCTTGTATTTATAAAAAATATTCTTGGGTAAAAGTCTTCCCCTGAGGGCATACTACATAGTTGGATTCATAAATATTGCTCTGCACTGCAGCTTAGTTACCAAAGTTCAACTCTTAAATGAAGTGTGAATTGCTCCAGTCACCTGACATGGCTGCAGTGGTTGCCTCAGAATATATTCCCTAGCTTTTGGGAGTAATAAAGACACAGCATCAATGGGGTCTCCGAAAAATCTGGAGAAGATTCCTTCTTCCACATATGGAAGATACACGAGCAGGATCTACAGACTAGCAAGTGCATGTCACATGACTGGGCAGTTCTGTTTTCATGGGCAGTTTACTGATTTTTCTGGACCCAGTTCCAACTGTCTTCGTTCTCCTTTCTGCTCTTTTCAGCCTCAATAATTTCTTTGTACCTCCGGCGGAAGAAGCCCATCTGCAAATCAGAAGAGATGATAGTGGTAAATTATTGAGTCATTAAATTGAAACTTACTTTGTCAGTATGACAGATAACATTATGCAGAAAGAACTAGCCCAGGAGTTAGCATCTAATTCCTACAAGTGCCAATCCAAAATACTAGCTCCTTGTTTACATCAGTATAAATGAGATCAGACTGGGTCCCAAATCTTCATAAGTACTCTGCTCCTTTTAGATGAACTACACTGAGGTAGAAATCCTCATATATGAAGGACGAGCTAAAAACCAATAAGCACATGAGGTGTTTATAATAAAGACAGACCAGCAGAGACAGATACAGGTTTATTGGTTTAAAATAGAGACTAATGCTATATTTGCAGCTGAACCTAAAGCCTGGCTAACTCTTGGGTCTTGAGTAAATACTGACAGTGTTTTATGAACAGTACTCCGTGTCTACAACTGCACAAAACAAGAGGGACAAGAGAAATACAGTACAGTCACCCACCTCCCATTTCTCAGTTCCAACTATAATCACTGATAGTCACTTTTGCATACCTTCTTGTTTCCTAAACCCTTGTACTTTAAAAAATGCAGCTGGTTTTCATCTCAGTTTGGATAAAAATTATCATATATCTGTTTCTTTAACTCTCTCAGATAAAAAAACATTATTTTAATAACAGACTTTGGTAAGCATTCAAGAATAACTCCTCAGACTTAGCAGTGCACTGTTGAGATCACTGAATAAATATTTTTTTCAACATAATTAAACATTTATGTAATTACTACCACTCTAAACCTGTTTTCTTACTCCTGCTGTGTAAAACATGATGTTTTAGTCTTCTTTTATCAACCAGTTATTGCCACTAATTAGTCCCAAATTGCCTGTGTATAGGAATATTTTGTGTTGTTTTGTCATTACTAGAATTCCATTAAATTGGACTTCTTAATTTCAGTTTTCTGTAACTTTAATTTTCTTCAAGTGCATTTTAATTCGCAGGGGGTCTAAAAGGCAGCATATTCAATCTGTCAAGTGGGTTTTACAGCACATCTTCCTGAAGTTCAAGTCCTTGTCTGTGCCTTGAATTACATCCTGAATTCACAGCAGCATGAGACGATGCACACACCATCCTATCATCAATCCTTATCTCTGCCTCTGTCTTCTGTGCAAAGGGCATAGAAGCTGTAGCACGGTCTAACAAACCCCTCTCTTTTGGTAAATGGGACATGCTATTAATCTAGGGATAAGTGTACTCTGATAAGAGCACGGGTATACATTACACACATATCCACTCTCCTAGCTCCAACCAGACAGGGATAATTTTGCAGTAGCCAGAGGGGGTATGGCTAGAACCTGGAGAATATTCTACACCACCTGATGTCATTTCCAGGGGTTGGGGGGACTCTTTTCCAGGGGAAGCGGTTCCTTCTGGTCAAGAAAGCAAAGTGGAGGAAACAGTGAGGTAATGCTGGCTCCGAGACACAGGGAGCAGTCCAGGTAATGTGGCTGCAGTCCAGTCACGCTCAGTAGCATTTTGCATGTGAATCACTCTTTTCTACTCTTTTGTTATTAATATTGTTGCTGTTATTGTTTGTTCTCTTATCTCATTGCTGTTTCCAATAAATTGTTCTTATCACAACCTATGACCTTCACATTTTGTACCTCCAATTCTCCTCTCTATGCCACCTAAGAGGAGTTTGGAGTGTTTCAGTGGGAACATTAAATTTGAGAATACAATTCCTAAACCATGACAGCCTAATTTGGTGCCCAAGTGGGACACAAAGGTTATGATAACAACAGATCAGCCCAGACCATGAAACAAACTTAATCTAAGCGTTTGTTGTATTAGGTACAGAGCCACTGGCTACAATGTTGCTTGATCTGTTCATGTGGTTGTGGTACTTAACCCTGTATTTATTCCTGTATGTGGTCCTTCCAGTGCTTTTTTTCAGAGCACGGAAAAAGATCAGGATTACTTGGTTGATGTACTGTGTGATAACAGTTTATCACATGATAACATGTAATGATGGTCATTTGCGGTTTGTATTCAGTGTTGTTCTCCTATCCTTGCCTCAGGCACTATTATTTTACTGGACTATTTTATAGTACAGTAAAAATCACACCCAGTCTGTTGGGGAAATGGAGAAGGATGACTTTGTCCAGCTTTTTACCCCCTCTTCCTTCTTCAGGCCTGTTACAATAGCTATGGAGAATTTTTAATTCCCTGTGGATGTTAAGGAAAGCACATTGTTGTTGCTAAGTCTGCCAGGTCTCCTCAGTGCAGTCCACACCATGATAAGAAAGAAATAAAATATCCTTTTAACGTGATCTTTCAGAAATCTGCCCTGATGGTGGATAGTCAGGAGTGACATGGAATGTGGGAGAAAAAGGCCCAATTGTTGGAGAAATCTGCTCCAATGACTTTGGAGTCCATCCCTGAACAACTACAGGACCCTGATAAAGTGACAAAATACTTGCAATGAGAATGCTGTAGCAATTCCAGAGAGGAGCGATTTATTGCAACGGGCTGGGCCCAGACTATGATTTATTGGACATTGCCCTGTACTAGGTAACACCTCAGGGGGAGGGGAATGAAAACACACCAGCAGGCGCTGTGGCCACTCAAACCGCACCTGAACCAGATGAATGACTTGTGCCAGTAGCAGGTGCCTCTATAAAGAAATCCAAGACAAATTTAATTCAGTTAGTGAGGGACGAAGAGGAATAGGGTGTTCACAACAGGAGGGAGAAGCAGGGCCAGAGAGAATCACCTGATCCCTACCCCCGGGTGAGCTGCAAGATATGCAAAAACATTTCAGCCACCAGTCAGGAGAGCCTCTTGTGACCTGCCTGTTCTGACGCTGGGATATCACAACATACAATATGAAACTAGATGATAGTGAAGCCAGTTGGGATCCCTGTTCCAGGATGTAGGCATTGGCAAGGGGATTGGAAAGAGGACAGAAACTCTCAGCCTCTGGAGGCAACATCTGTCGAGCATAGGGAATGGTATTCTCTCATGGGTGACCTAATAGTGCATTGAGACATGTGGGATGCCATGCAGAAAGGTATCCAGGACCTGAAAGAATTAGCTGTGCTGAAGCTAATCTACAGGGATTCAAATAACAAACAGTCCCCTATAGATCCAGACCAGGTCCAGTGTACACCATGGAGCGTGCCATCATTGTACGCCAACCCTTTGGCATTGATGTCAATGAAAGAAGAAGAAACATTGCTTCTTTCAGGTGATTACCCAACTTTGACAATGTGAAGTTCTTTCTTCCTCCCTCCCAACCTGTGCCTCAGCTGTGGAAAGACTGAACAAGACTGCAGACAGACTTGAAAGACTCAAGCAACCCAGAGAGAAAAGGTCTCATGCCCCTGCCAATACAGGCCAGAGTCTCCACCATGAGGAGCATGTACCCCTCTGCTGGAGAAAGGGGTACACACCACGAGGTAACCTGCAGTTTTACCTGCATGACCACAGAGAGGACATGAGAAAGTCGGATGGAAAACCCACCTCTGCCCTAACAACAGTATTACATCACATTCCTCGAAACCCACCAAGGCAAGCGCTATGTTCTTACAATGGTGGAAGCAACCACTGGATGGCTGGAGATGTAGCCTGTGCCTCATGCCACTGACAAGGCCACTGTCTTGGGTCTTGAAAAGTGAGTTCTGTGGTGACATGACACCCCAGAAAGAATTGAGTCAGACAATGGGACTCATTTAAAAAACCACCTCACAGACACCTGGGCCAGAGAGCATGGTAAGGAGTGGGTGTATCATATTCTCTCTCATGCACCAGCCTCTGGGAAAAATAAATGTTGCAATAGATTGTTCAAAAACCACATTTAAAGCAATGGGTAGTGGAACCTTCAAACATTGGGATCTATGTTTAGCAGAGGCCACCTAGCTAGTTAACACTATGGGCTCTACTAATTGAGCTTGCCCTGCCCCATCAAAGTCTCCACATAACAGAGAAAGGCTAAAGTCCCCATGGTGCATATAAGGAATATGTGTTAGGGAAGTCAGTTTGGGTTAGTCCTGCTTCTAAGGCAAAGGTGAAGCCATCTGTGGGATTGTTTTTGCTCAAGGATCTAGGTGCACAAGGTGGGTAATGCAGAGGGATAGGGAAACACAATTTGTTCCTCGAGGGGATTTGATTTTTGGCTAAGAACAGTCTATAATGTTGAATTGTGTAATATCAGTTGCTGAATGACACTGCCACTGTATGCCATAACCAATATGGACAAAAAGTATGGAATGCTCCAGATACACCAGTTGTGAGCTCCGGATGCAGCTTGCAACCACCCAACAGCACACCAGCCCTCCTGCCCTGGAATACACCTAGGACAGATAGAACCTGCAGTCATGGACTAAATGAACTCAACAGGCTTGGAGGGATGGTCATTGACTATAGAAATGACACCAGTGCTTGTATATACATACAACTCCCCCCACACACACATATACATATATATACATACACACACATTTATGTATAGAGTTGGAAAGTGTAGGATCTGGGCATGACATTCACGGTATAGAATAAGGGGTGGACAATGTCCTAGTTGCAGCCAGGATAGGGTTAATTTTTTTAGTAGCCAGAGCAGCCATGGTTAGAACACAGACTATTCTATACCATCTCATGTCACTGGTGGGGGCAAAGGGAAGAGTCTCATTGGGGAAGAAGGGTTTCCTTCCACTTGAGTAGGTGGGGCAGAGGGATTGATGGGGTTTGTTAGTTCTGAGCTGGAGGGAATGGTTGGGGTAGCATGGCTGTGGTTGGGCCAGCTTGGGCTCAGTGAGCCTTTTGCATGTGAATTACTCTCTTTTGTACACATTTGTTATTAGTATTGTTGCTGTTGCTGTTTGTTTTCTTACCTCATTTCTGTTTCCAGTAAATTATCCCAGGCTGTCATCATTACCTTTTGTGCTTCCACTTCTCTCCAGCTCACTAAAGGGGAGCAGGTAGGGGCAGGGAGGAGCAAAAGGCTCAAGGTTTTAGTGGGAGCACTAAATTAGAGAATACCATTCCTAAACCACAATGCCTGCAACTACTTTATAAAAGCACAGTAGGTAGACATACATATAAATGCCCATGATCTCAGTGTTTCAAAGGTCCTATGACCTGCATGCCCCACTGAATAACTGGAACTAGACCTTAAAAATCATTTGTTCAGTCATTCTTGTGCACAGACTGTGAACATAGTATCTTTCCTATGTACCATAAGCAAAGCTTTATCTGTTGCAATGTACATGCAAATGCATGGACAATTGTGGCTCTGTTCTGAAAAATCAACTCACAGAAGTGACTCTGTTGAATTTTCTCACTTCCTAGCCTCTTTTAGAACACTGTATATAAGGATTCAGGAAGAGAGAATTGGAGAGGGGTTTCTCTAGTTCACAATTCTTCAAACTTACTCTGGAAGTAAGATCAAATTCTTTCTTTAGCAGAAAAATATCATTACTAGTAATTTTTGTACTTGGACCCACAAGCTGTAACAGTGCAAATAATTTATTTTGAGAAGACAACCTCATGATTGCCCCATCATAAAATCACAGTGAAAGTTCACCAGTGATGCCAACAGAATTCAGCTCCGTGGACACTGAAAGGGAATAGCAGAAGTTTCTCTAGATTTTCCATCTAAAATGGAAGTGAACTATTGATAATACAAAAAAGTGTAAGAGCCTACTACTTCTCTGTTCTGATTCAGCTGGATTAATCATGGGTACTTATTTATTCACAGGAATCTGGTGCTACTACTTACAAATGCTCAGGGAGCAGATGTTATGAAAATGTGGGTGGCTTTTTTTGTATTATCATTTTTCATAACAAAACCTACATGTTCTGTGCATTAGAAAAGAAAATTGCCAAAAGAAGTTCAATTTCTAGTTTTAAAAACAAATTTTAGATCCTTAAGGTTTTCTTCTTTCATGCAACCACATCCTTGGTAACATAAAACTTCCTCTTGAAGTTATAATCAAAATTATAGAAAGGCTTTTGAATTTCCTTGAGGGCCAAACAAACAAACCCCAACTATTTCCCACTCTTATTTTAATTTAAAAATGTCTGTTTTCAAACATTTGCTTCAGGAATTGTCTTTAAAAGTTGGTAATAAGGGTTTTGGTATTTTACTACTTTTTTTCTAAAAAAGAATGCTGTTGTATAACTTTCTGTAGGGATAAAAAGTGAGCTGAAAACTGTAATAAATATTAATGAAGCATGAAACGCTACACCTAGAGGTGATTCCACTATGAAAAATTATGTTTCTTTGCTGTAAATGATGTGAATACTCTAAAATTATGTAGAGGACTTAAGTGCAAGCAAAAAGAGAAACTGGACCTTGAGGATTTTTTTAATATTTTCAAAAATAATGCTGAGGGATTAGACACATTTCCCATCCTTGAGGACAAGGATGTTGTTTGCTATGTGATACTGTTCTTTAGTGACATATATTTACATTTAATGTAATAAAATCCCTACCATCACCAGAAAGAGATTTTTTTGTAATTGCCATGAAGAAATCACAAGATAGTTATTGTCTCACAAAAGACCACACAACTCACATATCCATCTCCTTACAATTAACTCATTTCATTCAAGGACAGCAGTATTCACCATATGGGGAAGGCTGGTAAGTACCTGTGGCAAGCTGGAGAGAATGAGTGAATTTAACATACAGTGATGGGTAATAAGGAGGCAGACAACCGGACCAAAGTAGGAATTGATACAACATAGAGTTGAATATATACAGGCTCCTTTATCACTGGGGCTGAAGTGACACCAGGCCCTTTTTCCATGGCTCATGCAAAGCCATTAAGAGAACTGAGAAAACCCATTGAGGAAAGCACTGCTGGGACCCAGTCCTGAATTTCAAGCAAGGCAGGGAGAGATCCTCATCTTTAACAGGAGTATTGCTGTGATCTCATTTGTAGAATAGGTGGTTACAGTGGGCCAATGGTTGCTAACATTTGTTCCATGGGCAATGAGTCTCTAATATTGTCAATTTCTTCCAAATTTTGCTTTCCATATACAGAAACACACGTGTGCACACATACAGTTATATGTATAGAGCAAAGAAATACCCAGATCCAGAACTGTGACCCCATTAGGCAGTCTGTGAGTTCACACATCCCTATCCAAGGAAAGCCAAAGGGTCATAAGGGAAGAGGAGGCATCATCCACTATGACAATGCAAGAAATGAGAAAAGGATAGATAGGCTGGAATAACTAAATTAAAGGATGTGTGTAAAACTCATGGATAGTTTCAGGTTTTGAATCTAAACCATCTATTTATAGCAACTCTAATACTGTTTGAAGCACCTCCAGAAAGGACTGGTTATTGTTTCTCACTTCAAAACCTGAAACCATCCATAGGTTTTTACACACATCTTTAATTTAGTTATTCCAGCCCACGTACCCTTTTGTAGCATAACCTTACTGCCATCTACAGTATATACTGAGTGGAAAGCATGTTTCAGGCAATATTGAACAATAAAACCACACAAAAACTGTGTTAGTGTGAGATGGGAAATTATACCTATTATTCTGAAGTTATTTCTTGCCATGTGACAGCACTGTCAAGTCCTCTATTCAAACACGGGTATTTAAAGTCTTTAGCATACACAACTCTCTTTAACTTCCATGCCAGATTTAAATCCCTTCAATCCCAGATATATCATATCTAACAAAACTCACATAGAATAGCATTCTTCAAGCACCCATAAAACCAGAAAACTTCAGTCAAAAATTATTTCAAACTGTTGAATTATCATCACAATGAATTTTCTTGTTGGGGTTTTTTCCTGCTGCTACTTTCTGCATATCCAAAGGCTGAATTACTAGATCTTATATTTTCCTAAACTCCGAAAGTATAACCACTTACCCAACACATCCTGAAGTATGGGCCTGTGGGTATCCCTCTAGGATGTGAATTATAAATATGCTTGAGGAGTGATGAGATTATAAAATAAAATTTAAATTGCAATTGGGAAAAAACAAAGTTGATTAGAGGGCAGCAATATCTCTGCTTTTATTTTACTCACAGGTAAATCTAAAGTGTTGTTATCATGCCCAAAAAGGTTTATTCTCCCAATCAAATAAAAAGAGAAATAGCTTGAAATGTGGATTGTAGAAGAATAGCTATGTTTTGCATTTTTAAAGTATTTTTCCCATTAATCTAAGTAGATAGGAAACAAGAAAAAAATTATAATTGTCATATACCATGATAATGGTTATCTTTCATCTTTTCTGAAACACATTCTGAACTACAACTCTACCTCTCTCTTTCCAGTGGACTACATTTTTTCACATGGTTCCAGGATAAGAGCAACACAACTGCAATGGCTGTGATGTTCTCAAAGTACTCTGGCATGCACAGTTCTCATTTGGAGGACACTGAGACCACAGAGAACACTCAGTCACAGCATTATTGTATTTGCATAGATCATTTTATCAAGAGAGATAACACAGGCATTTTACAAGTACTGGACACATACCACCACTGGAATGTTGCCAATCTTTCTCCTGAGGGTAGTGAAAAAATAGATGGCAATCAGCAAGCTCAGTGGTGAAGGCAGTGTTTTGGCTATTAACAGCAGCATTAACCATTTACTTGCACAAGAACAAATAAAAGATGACCAAACTCAATCTTTCTGCAACATCCTGTCAGAATTCAAAAAGCACAGCCAATCACCAGAGTAACTGGCTGAAGAAAACCCAGAGTTTGAGTCACTGTTGCAAGAATACAAACTCTACTGGTCTCAGCAAGCCAAGGGTCTACAAAAATGTTGTGGTGCCTGATTTGGTTCAGGACAAGGAAAGAATAAAACAAATTTTGATTGTTCTTTAAGAAAATAAGCAGATTTCAAATAATCCACTCAAGTTCTGCCTGGTGAAAACTTCATTATTTGTAAAGACAGCCAACCACTTCCACTTATTTCCTCCTCAATGTTTTCTAGATATTATACAAAATGATGATCTATCCATGTTTGGGAGGTAATATAGGCTTGGTCTTGAACTACATAAGTTAATTATTACCTGACTGCATTTTTAATATTTATAACAGAATAATATTGAAAAAAACCCTTTTTCTAGGTCTACTGAACTTAGAGTCTATCAAAAAAGTAGTACCCTGAGAAGCCTACATGTGAGACAGCAAATAAGTATTTACTTAAAGCAACTAGAAAAATGGGTAACAAAAGCAATAAAATTGAAAAGTTTATCATGAAATTGTAGAAAATGCAATGCTTTGAGGACTACAGAATCAGGAATTTCAGAGAACCCAAGCAAAGTCTGTTTTTGCAGTTTTTATGGACAGAAGGACAGGTATGTGCTGTTAAGTTGCTACCCACAGTGATATTTTTGTTATAGCTATTTGCAGCTGTTACTAGGATTTTCTCTCAAAACTTTCATGCAACAAAATGGCAGTTCCTTCACATGTACTGAATGATCCCTATAAAATTTAAAACAGCTCAAAGTATCAAGACCAACCCAGGAAGCAAAGGCCTGTATTAACTCTAGTGGAGACCAAGAATTTAACTTGTGCAAGTTTTACCTGAAGACTCACAGGGTAATATTTCTCTTATCTTGCACATTTTCAAACAGTTCATCTCATGCCTTTTTATGACAGCAAATAAGTAATATGGAATCAGCAGCAATATATCCTTCATCAAAACTGTGTGTCATTGAGGCATAAACCCTGGGCCTCTTGCACTCTCACATTTTTCCATTCTCATGATTATTCTGCCATCTTAATTGCACGAACTTTTTCCTTTTCCTATGTCTGACACAGAAAGCAGGAGTATTTCCCAAATGCTGTAACAGAAGTTATGAGATATTCTAGACTGTCTTTAGACATTGTTTTCCAAATGAACCTGGCCAGAAAGTACTTAAAAATCTTCAAAACTGTTTATAAAAATACTTTAAATCTACAACCCATACAAGATTTATATATACTGTGATGTAGTTTATAATCTATAACCCAACTATACATGCACCTATATAATTTAAAACAAGAATTGCATAGTTTGGATTTCAGTTTTGGATTTCTAAATCCATTTTATAGCTTCACAACCTGCAGCAATATGTCCAGCACTTTGGGGCTGTGACCTCCTGTCCCAGCACAGTTGGCTAGCAGAGCTTGCAGCACACATGCTGCTAAATAGTGCAAGTCAGGCTCCTGGATTTCTGCCATGGGAAGCAAAATAATGCTGGACTTGTTCCCATGTATGCATTTGAGATTTACCTCTCTCAAAGACAGTCCCTGACCTTGAGTGTGGTCTCTTAAATTTATGGATTGGTAACAGGGAGCTGAATAATGAAAACACTTGAAGTTCCTTACCCTTCATTATTTACCACACCAGATGGCTACTGCCAAGTGTTAGCATCAGCCCAGTTTTACTCTGTAACACTGCTTGAGTAAAAGAAATCACGCTTTATCAGAGATGGTGTGAAGGCTCTTTTACAGGTCCAGAAGCTTCTTCCTGTGGTAAGGCATTTTATTGATCTGGAATTCTTTGTCTGAGGGATCTGAAAAATGTATTGTTGGATACTCCTCTCCCAAGCGTATCTATCTCTTGGAAAGTAGCCACCAACTAGTTTTTTGCCAGACATGCACCCAATCGCTTTGCTGGTCAAGCAAAGTTGACCTGATCTTCAGGAAATTGGAAACTGGAAATCAGTGAACTTCAGTCATCATAAAAAACATCAAAATGCAAAATATCTAATGTGGGAAATATTAAAGGCAATAAGTATCCTAGGGTTACTGTGGTGCCTGTATCCCCAGTCGTCTGTTCTGTTTGTGCTATGTGTTCTGTACCTTTAAGACTGGTTCTGAGAATGAGCAGGGAAAGAAGAAGCGTGGAGTTTGTTTTGAAAAAACGGTGTTCACTCCTTTGCATCTTCTCTTCGTCCTTGGGTGTTCGTCGGATGCATGGACAGTGGCGAGAGAGAGGGTTTTTTTTCCTTTTAGTTAGTCTAGCTAGCTGAGGCAAAGAAGCTTTCTGGACTGTTTTTTTCTTTTTTGCTTGGGACTGTTTAAATCTGCTCTGGACTGAAAAAACCCAGAGGAGCACCAGGAGCTGCACCTGTGGCCTACCAGGCCTGGACCTGGGCATTTTCCAGCGCCAAAAGGGACTGGGACTGATAAGAGACTGAGAGAGCTGAGCTAACTCACGGCAAGGACTTCTCTCAGTTTTGCCATCTCTCTCTTCAGACCAGCGAGAGGTTTTATTGTTTCATATTATTCATTCCTTATGCTTGTGGGCAGTTTGCTTGTTAAATAAATAGTTTTTTCCACTTTTCTCCGAGGAAGTTCTTTTCCCGGACTGACTGGGGGGAGGGCCCATTTAGGTTTGCTCTCCAGAGGAACCCCATTTGGAGGTTTTGATACATATATATCCTGTATATTGATCTGGGCAGGAGAAATTAAATGATTGCAGTTGTATGTGAACTGGGACATGCGAAATTAAAAGTTTACAAGTTGCAGGAAAGGTTGATGAAGCAGCCGAGAAGAGAGCAACGGGGGATGCCAACCCTATCTGCAACTGAAAAGCTGAGCTGGCTCAGGCATAAGTTTCAAACAGCCGAAACTCCACTCCTGCAGCTCCAATACACATCGGATCTGGGGAGGAGAACCTGCTTTACAACTGAAAGCAGCCCCGAGGACTTAATTTAGGCCTGGCTTAGGGAGAAACTGAACTGAATAGAAAGGACTCATGAATGTTAAAATCCAGCCATCTCCGAGGAAAAGCCTTGCCTGAGGGAGAATAAAAAGTATAAACCTGGACTCTGAGAAACACATGGCGGGGCGGATGACAAGGAGTGTGGCGCGGGCCACTCTCGTGTCCGTTCCCAGTTCGATCGAACTTCTATTGTGCTGTGGCTTGGCAATCTGGTTATTGTTTTGCTTATTGCTATCTTTTGTTTCCTTTTTATTTTACTGCCAAAATAAAATTTTGATTCTTGATTAATTCTGATTTGGATCACCATATTTATAACAGTTTCCTCCCAAATTTGCCCTAAACCAGGACAATAAGGCTTTCAGAAAGCTGTGTATGCAGGCCCCAGAAACAGAAAGAGCAGAAGAATTTAGAATTAGCTGTAACTGCAAAGCTTGAAAAATAGGAGAAGATATAATAGTACAGCAAGGAAAGACATAAAATAATGGTCTGAGTCTTAGGTTTGGCTAGGATAGATCCTAAGGCTGCAGAAAAATATGCTTAGCAAGATAGTAGAAAGTTTTAAGCTTAATAATGGAATATTGTTTATTGTTAATAGAAAGCATACAAGCAAGCATTGCCTGAAGCAGGTGTACGTGTGCTTTCAGTGATTGGCTAGAACAATTGTCTATAAACTTTAGCAATATGCTATTCGCTAGAAAGTTTTTTAAATGCTCTGTAACAAAGAAATCTTTGGCTGCTGCTCGCAGACATGAGCTGTTGCCATCTTTTAATTGTCTAAAACTCTGTTATGAGACTGATGCTGCAATAAAAGCTCGAGGAACATTTAGCAGTAGTCCCATCCTGTTTGTGCCCAAAGCCCCAACATCTAAGTGTAATATAACAGTAGATTTCTAAGATAGACTTTCCATTGTCCTGAAATGGTTATCAGAGGTTTCAACTTCTAATAACCAGGCTCTGAAAACCCCTACTTTTTCACTTCTCTACATCATTAGTCCCCCCCATGTCCTTCACAAAAGGTTGCATATTAAATTTGTTTTGCTGACTAATTACTTTTGTAATGGAGTAGACAATTATTCAGTTCCTAAAGAAAATGCATATTAAATACAAGGATAAATTTCAGCTTTTTTTCCCTGGGATTAGCTTGGAGTTTATGTTGCATCTGTTACCTTACCTTCCATAAGAGCACAGCCAGCAATAGGAAGATGAGAATTCCCACCAACAAACTGATGGCAATGATCCATCCGACAACATATCCACGAGGCTCCAGATTGTGCAAAGCCTCAAAGACCACCTACAAAACAATTAGAAAAAGATATTTTTAGAATTGGAAGTTGTACTGTTTTCTCTTGTACTTATCTTATTAAACACATTGTGTGGTGGACTCACTGATCATTCATCTGTCAAACAAATAGGGAATGCAGCCTTAATTTAGTGCTTTCCAACAATTTTTCCCAAAGGATTTAAGGCTTTCAAGTGGATTTTGAGTAGTTGTATGTTGGATCCAAATAATATCAGCCTCCTCTCCAGCATAAGACTTATCCTGCCAACCCCCCAAACACTGAGCTTGTTCTGGTGCTGGGCCATGAGAGGAGTGACAGACTTGTTTTTACAAACAAGCAGTGGGTCTGCTGGTAGATAAAAGTAGCATTGAGAGATAAAAGAAACAATGGGAAGGATTTCACTGATTGATGAATGGAAAAAAAGATATTTGCCTTTACTAACAAACTGTAGGTTGGCTGATAAATTAAATTGGATATTGAAAGATGAAAGAAACAATGGAGAAAACCCATAAATTCCATAAGAATCAAAAATTAAAAGGGGGGTTATACATTAAAGGTGAATTTTAGGTATTAGCCACTCTGGGAAGTCCGTACCTCTCAAGTACCTCTGCCAATGGGGAAAGAGAGAGAGAAATGCGACTGGGAAATTAGGATAAATAGAAGGCTGCGTCCTCCAAAATTTGAGAGACCTTGTTGTAAATAGACCCTGTATATTGATCTGGGCATGAGAAATTAAAGAATTGCAGGTTACAGGAATAGGAAAAAGACACATAAGGACTTGATGGACTGAGGAATGTTGCCTCAATCTGCATTTGAAGAGGGGACTTCAGCTGTGCCTCCCCGACCAAATCATCTCCGAGACAGCTTCAACTTCCAATACCCATCCCTCAGCTTCCAATAACCATACCCGTCTGGAGAAGAGGCTTCACTCTCAATATCAATAAAATTTCCAGTTAATCCGCAGACACCTTTCTGATTCCACTCAGGAAGAAGTTTGAATCCAAAAGGGAAGAACTATGAAACCCATAATCCTGCCCCAAACAAAGGAAAACCCTGCCTGGAGGGAAATCAAAAGTATAAAAACTGGACCCTAAAAGCAGGACGTTGGAGAGAATGACAGAGAGACGGCGCGGGCTGGTCTAGTGTTTGCTACCCAAAATTCGATTGAATTTTATCTTTGTTGTGGCTGGGATTTTTGGCTGTTTCATTGAAATTTTGCTGTTTGTTTGTGGTGTTTTTGTTTCTTTTCTGTATTTCATTTCGCATTAACTAGAAAATAAATTTTGTTTTTTTAATTCTGATTCGGCTCACCATATTTATAACAACCCCATGGCCTCTCCCTTTATTCAACTAAAGTAAAAGGACTCCTCTGTCTCCTTTTTGGACACAAACCTCTGGTGTTTGTGGATTAATTTTCCTAACAATCAAATGTGCACAAAGTTTTGCGTGAAAAAATCTATCCCTTGGATTGGCAGGGATTGGTGTGACATCTTGCATAGCTTCTCTTCCTCATCATGGTCTGGTCCTGCCAAATCTCCTGAAGCTTCACACGAAACATTCATGATGAGTTTCTGTGGGTTAGGTTTTCCCAAGTGAATTTCTTCCCAATTGTTGTCAGGGAGATGCAAGGGGTGGCTTTCTAGGTAAATAGTGATTAAGAAACAAAAGGAGTAGCCAAGCACCCTGATATACCCTTGAAATAGTTTTGGGGAGGGGAACAGGGGTATGGAGCTTCTTAGCTGGGTGGGGGCAGTCATTTCCTGGCTGGGAGCAGAGACAGTCATGTGGGGTTTTTTCACCTAGGACCTCACTTGCACAGTGGTTTCAACATTGCCATGGACCTCTGCCTTCCACCTGCTTGCAAGCCTGTTGCTTGCAAGAGAGAGAGTCCTGGCTTCCCCACTGACTGAGACTTCACCAGCTGCCAGCACTGAGAGAGACAAGCACAGTGCATGTGGGTGCCTGGGGGAGTCATTCTTTCCCATCCCCTCCCTGAAGCCAGTGTATGGTAAGATGCCTGAAGCCAGAGCTGCCCCCACTAGACCTCTTCTCTGTATGATAGTGCAATATCATGATAATGCCCTGTCTTCCTTCCTAGCATGTACCTGCTGCAAGTAGTGGTGGCAAAGATGAATCACCACCTGCGTGAGTGCCTGGGGGAGTAATTTCCGTTTCCTTTCCCACTCTCTCACCTGACCTGCTAGTATCACGACCAAGGAGGTCCTGCTCTTGCATCAGAGTGTCCCCTGCACCTTCTCTGCTTCACCTGAGTCACCATCACCCCCTGCTGTGGTTGTAACTACACCAAAGGAGAAATAGCTTAATGGGTGGGAAAATCTGTTAGCGGGGTTCTTTTTAATCATTGTTGTTTGTTCTGTCTTGTTACATATATATACTCTAGTAAAGAACTGTTATTCCTTTTCCCATATTCTTGCCTGGAATCCCTGAAAGTTTTGAAGTCACAATAATTTGGAGGGAGGGGTCATCTTTGCATTCCAGGGAGGCTTCCACCTTCCTTGGAAGATATTTGTCTCTTAAACCAAGACTGCTTGTTAACTACTTTTTCCCCCAAAAAAACCTCATACATCACTAATAAGTCATTCCTGCTGTGCTTTACAAGACACATTGTGTGAGAGGCAAGGACACATGCAGTCATGGGTTCTTCTGGAAATGCTGGGAGCTGTTCTCTCTTTTTCTGTAGCATGTATGGGAGGGAAATACAGACAACAAAAAGCCTTTCCACCATCTGCCTCAAGAAGACAATGGGAGCAAATTACATTATTCATATACACTATGTGAATTTTCAGTCTCTTATTTCAATCAAAACTAGTTCCTCAGTGGAAAATTCAAAAACATCTCTCAGTGAGGGCTATTTCTACGTTAAATTTTGCAATTTAATGTCTAGCAAAGGCAGAAGCAGCAGAGTGTTTTTAAAGGTAATTCATTTGCTTTGTCTGGCTTTGTTTTGCAAGGCAAAGTAGCTAGTTCTCCTCCCTCCCTCACAAACCACTTTCACCATCTTTGCTTAAAAGTGCCAAAACCATTTTGTAGATATGAACTGCTAAATCAGTTTTTTTAAAAAATTAACTGTTAAAAGTAGGTGAAAATCCAGGAGTTATAGTCACATAGAATTATGCAATCCCAAGATGAAAGGTCAATGAAAGACCCCTAAAAAATATTCACTCACTGCTAACCCTCTTCAAACAGCTTCATTTATGAGACAGAAAAGGCAATGCAATACCATGCAATTTCTGTGAATCTTGAAGGTGGGCATTCAAGAAAAGGCTGCAAAAGGAAGGAGATGACAGCACTGGTACAGGGCCAGAGATGCCCTGTGTTCTCCAACCATACAGATTTCCAAGCCTCAGAAGAAGTCATGGGGATCTTGAGTGAGTGCAGGCAACAGCTCTTCTTTGAGTGGGAGATGGGAGAAGGACAGCCTGTCAAGATCCTACTAACAAACATTTCTCTCTTTCCATAAGCTCGTGTAGCCTTAGCAAACAGCCACGAGGATTACAGGCACAGATGAGAGAAAGGGGGTCACTATATTTTCTCTCAGTGTTGCAATAAAGAAGTACTCAGACATCCTTCATCTCAGTTTCACAGGTTAATTTAATGCTGATTAAGATAGCAGTTTTTCTGGAGGAAGAATTTGAATATAGCTGACTTACATGCAGTGCTTTTTTCTATCAATGAGATGTTATCAAGCATTTCACAGAATCACAGAAGGGATCATAGTGGGTCATCTGGTCCAACCTCTCTGCTCAAGCAGGGTCATGCTAGAGCACATTGTACAGAACTGCATCCAGATGGTTCTGGAATATCTCCAGTGAGGGAAACTCAACTGGCAGTGAGACTATGATTGGCTGGAGGGACACATGGACAGCGTATGAGCAGAAAGGTGATTGGATGGTAGAACATGTGGACAGCAGCACTGAGCTGGGCCAGCCAATGGGTGTCTTCTTTCTGTTAAGTTCTGTTAGGTCTCGGTTTGGTTTCAGTTATGCCTTATAGGGATTAAAGGTACAAAAATGGTGCGAGTTCTATAATAAAGTGATCTCCTTCGGATACATAAGGGGGTCCATGTCGCTTTGTTCCCCATTGCTACAGATTGGAAGATCTCTTAAGGGAGGCACAGAATGTGTACATCAAGAGAGATCAGGAGAAGGCCAAGGCAAAGGCCAGGGTAATGGTAACTGCCATTAGAGAAGGAAACCAGCACATAAGGAACAACCCCTGAAAAGGAGAAAGACCTCGATCAGGAGACAATGGCTGAAGATGGGATAAGGTTCCTTGGGACGGGACTTGCTTCGATTGTAAGGACAAAGGACATACCAAGAAAAATTGCCCCCAAAGTGAAAGGGATCTGAAGATTTATGAGAACCAGTGAAAAGGGAAGGTGGAAGACTAGGGGTGTCAGAGACTGTACCTCCTGGGGACAGAGTACCATCAGGAGCCCTTGATAACCTTAAAAACAGGTCCCCAGGAGGGAGAATTTGAATTTTTGGTAAACACAGAGGCTGAAGGAACTTGTGTTTGTGAAATTCCAAAGGGGTGTGAAAAGAGTAAGATACCATGCAAGTAGTGGTCGGAAAAGGGGAAAGGGTTTTAAGCATTAGTTATAAAGCAAGTAAGGTTTGAAGGGGCAAATAAAACATGAATTGGGGATGTTCTATTAGTTCCAGAAGCAGGGTGCAATTTATTGGGATGGAATTTACAGATGCAGTTGGGCATTGGGGTGTTCCCAGAGGAAGAGAAAATGGTAATTAAGTTTCTTCATGTAAGAGAGGAAGATGAGGAGAAGATTCATGAAATTGTGTGGGCAAGACTGGGAAACTGAGATAAATTAAACATGAATCCCATAGTAATAAAAATAATTGATGAAAACCACCCGGTTTGGGTACCACAATACCCACTCTCCCTAGAAGGGATGTAGCGAGGCATTTCCACACCCCAGCAAATGATTTCATTTAAGGAAAAAACTTTTGGTTTACCTCTGGACATATAATGAAGCCCAGCTAGAAAGTTCTGTACCCTAGAAAGTTCTGTACTCAATGTACTCATTGGCACTGGCTCAATGCCAGCACAAGGACACTGGTTGGGTGTCCTGGGTTATAGTCTATTCAATTTCATCTGCTGAAAAACAGTTGGGGGCGGGTGCCTTTTGATAATGGGCCAACGGTCAGTATCAGGTAGAGCATTGTTCTTATCTTTCTCCATAATGGGCTATTAACACTTTTCCCAAGCCGTCTCCCCTTCCCAACACATACNGCAGCTGTTTCTATTGGCAGCAAGCCAAACTGTCCCTCCTTGATCCTTGTATACTTAAGAATGAGCTCAGAGGTGCTCAGTGCTTTTTGGGGTGTCTCAGTCAGGTGTCAGATGCTTCTCTGGCACCTGCGCACGGCTTTTGTTCTTTTGTTTCTGCATCGTTTGTTATTTTCTCTTTTATTAACACCTTTGTTTTACAAAACACACCCAAAGTTGCCATCTCGCAATAATATTGCCATCTTGCAATATTATTAAGCCACTCTGGGAGGTTGCAGGTCAACCCTTAGATTTCATACATCTTTAAGGGGCTCATTACACTCTGGCCACATGTAAGCCTGTATCAAAGGGAGATGAGGGTTGCAGCCGGTGGTCCAAGACTTGCTTGAAGAAGGGACCTTAGAACCATGTATCTCCCCTTATAATACACTGTCCTGGTTTGAGGGGAAATGAGTTTTTCAGGAAGCTGATGTCAAACCAATCAGTGGCCCAGGTTGGATGTTGGCACCTTTGGTGGCCACTGAGAGGTTGGACACACCTCTGAGGACACAAGGGGTTAAAAGAAAGGACTCCCAGAGGGACTTCCTCTTTCCTGGCTCTGCTTTCAGCAGAGGAGCATTCTCCTCTCCCCTGCAGGGGAGGGGAGCCAGGTGGGCCTGGCTGAGGTAGGCCCGGGCCCCAGGGAGGGGGGAAAGAGAGAGAACGGGACAGGAGCTGGGTTAGCCCCATCCAGGATGGAGGGGTGGAGAACTTCGGAGGTGCCTTCCGTCCCTGTCCCCTACTGCCCCCCCGCCTTGGCCTGTCTCCCCCACCCCGCCCCGGGAGAAGGTGCTGAGCTGCGAGCTGTGTGTGGGAGTTACCAGAGCCTGCGAGTGCCTGAGCCTCTGGCCTTGCTGGGAGACAGAAGCTTTTAACTCTTTCTAAGGCAGAGGAGAACTGTTCCCAGACATTGATTTCTCATGGCTGGTGGTTTCAGAAGAGAGAGGACAGCCTGGGACCAAGATGATAAAGGAAGATGAAAAGAACCCCCCTAGATTGCGAGAGATGAAGAGGAGTGGCCTTTGGGCTGGACTTTTCTTGCATAATTTAGCCATAGACAGACCCTGACTCTCCTGAACATAAATAAGACTGTATTTGGGTGGATCCTTTTTGGTTCAAAGCCAAAGACTTTGTGGCCTATTCTTGGAACCCTCGGCCCCAGGGGTAGATTTCGGGGGGACTGCTAGTCCCAATATGAGAAGATGGCTGGTTTTTGGTACTTGGCCAAACATCCTTAAAAGAGCTCTATATGTGGTTCCGTCCATGGACGGTGGTGAGAGCACTGGACATGGAAAGGAGGGTGTCATCCTGGTAGAATTCTCCGGGTGGTGCCATGGGTGACATGGGAACACGGGAGGATGGACCTATGTTTCCTGTGGGGGGTCTGTGGTGCGAGAGAGACTCCTCTCTCTCTGGATGGATTGAAGATTGTTTTTTTAAGGGATGATGACTTGTATTGGGAACCCAGGGTTGTGGAAGGTTTAAGCAAGTAGATGAAGGTAATGTGCTAGTGTTAACTGTTGAGCATGTAAGGGATGGAAATTGGGGGGAGGAGAGGAAGTGTTCTGGGAGGTTTTCTTTTCTGCTTTTGGGTGTTTGGGTTTTCTTTTCGTGTCTGTTTTCTGTTGTTATGTAGGTGAATAAATTTTTTTTCCTATTTCATGTTTTAGGCCTGCTCTGCTCTGTTCTTGACCACATCACACAGTAGCTCATTAGGGAAAGCATACACTCATGGGTGCACTGGCATTTGGCCAACGCCAACCCATGACATACACCCATATTGCCAGTAAGGAAGTCAGGTGGAACTTGCCGCCTTGTCCAAGACTTGAGGTAAGTGAATAAAAGAACTGTGAATCAATACCCAGTAGTGCCCAACCCCTATGCACTATTGAGTAATATTCCCCCACCACACCAGTGGTTTAGTGTGATAGACCTAAAAGATGCTTTTTGGGCTTGTCCATTAGCAGAGGGAAGTAGGGATATATTTGCTTTTGAATGGGAGGACCCTAATTCAGGAATAAAGCAACAGCTTCAGTGGACAAGGTTACCCCAAGGATTTTCTGAATGTCCCAACTTATTCAGTCAAACACAAGCAAAAGTACTACAACTTTTCTCCATCACACCTGAAATAAAACTTATCCAGTATATAGATGATTTGCCTCTCTCAGGAGAGGGTGAAAAGAAAGTCCAGGATTCTACCATAGCATTATTAAATTTTCTAAAAAACCAAGGACTTTGGGTATCATAAGGGAAATTTCAATTTGTAGAACACGAAGTAAAATACCTAGGACATATCATTTGTCGAAGGAAAGAATTACGGGGATAGTCTCACTCCCATGGCCAAAAACTAAGAGGGAAATTAGAATACTTTTAGGCTTGTTAGGATATTGTAGGCTATAGATTGAAGGGTACACTCAGACCATCAAGTTTTTGTATGAAAAGTTAGTAGAAGATGAGATTAGGTGGGAAAAGGAGGATCAGCGAAAGTTTGAAGATTTAAAACAGAAATTAGTCAGTGCACTGCCATTGAGTCTTCCTACCTTAGACAAACCTTTCTATCTGTTTGTGGACGTAGAAAAAGGGGTAGCACATAGAGTGCTAGCCCAGGACAGGGGAGGATCCAGGAAAACAGTGGCCTGTTTATGAAGACGGCTAGACCCTATCAGCCAAGGGTGGCCAACTTGCTTTCAGGCAGTGGCAGCCATCACCCTACTAGTAGAAGAAAGCTGAAAACTGACCTTTGGGGGAAAATTGTAAGTATATACCCCACACTCAGTTAGGAGTATCCTAAGTCAAAAGGCTGAGAAATGGCTCACTGATTCCCAAGTGGTAAGGTATGAAGCCTTTTTAATAGATAATGATTTACAGCTAATCATAGATAGCCATCTTAATCCTGCCCAGTTTTTGTATGGAGAACCAGTGGAAGTACTAGTGAATGATTGTCTAGAGGTTATAAACTACCAAACTAAGGTAAGAGAGGACCTAACGGATCAAGTGGCCCAAGGGGGAAAGTGATTGTACATTGATGGATCTTCAGGGCTAATCCAGAGGCACCAGGTATCAGGGTATGCTATAATGAATTTGTTAGCCATAGAAAAGGGAAAGCTACCTTTCAACTGGTCAGCCCAAGCACGTGACTTATATGCCCTAAAACAAGCTCTGAGAATATAAACACAAGCAAGGGGAACAGTGTATCCAGATTCAAAATATGCTTTTGGGGTAGTGCATACATTTGGAAGGATTTGAGAAGAAGAGAGAGGGCTACTAATTCAAAGGGGAAGGGGCTGGTTCATGAAAAGCTTGTTTTGAAGATATAGAAAACCTTACAATTACCAGAAGAAGTGGCAGTAGTATATGTTAAAGGTTAAAGGACATCACATCATGGGTGACTCTGGAGGCATGGGGAAACAATTTAGTGGATTTAGAAGCCAAGGATGTGGCCAAGTCAGGAATGGAAAAATTAATTACAGTGTTAACCTCTATGGAAGAAATGCAAGAAGTCCCTGTATTTAGTTGGATGAAAGAGAGAGAACTCCTTAGAATAGGAGCAAATAAAGATAATGAGGGGAAGTGGGGGTACTAGATGGGAGGCAATTGTTAAATAAACCACTTGCCAGGAAAATTCTAGAAGTCATGCAGGGTACAACACATTGGGGTACACAAGCACTGAGCAATCAGCTCTTAAGGGACTGTGGCTGCAGAGGAATTTTTGGAATAGCTAAGCAAGTAACTGAAGAGTGTGTGACATGTCAACAACAACGGAAAACTCATGAGGAAAACACCCAGAGGAGGGTGAGAACTAGCCTTACGACTCTTTCAGAACATCCAGGTAAACTTTACAGAGCTTCCCTAGGTACAACGGTGGAAATTTTTGCTAGTGATAGTAGATCACTTAACCCATTTGGTAGAGGTGGTGCCCACTGCTAATGCCAATGCCAGTATTGTTAGTGAACCCCTTCTGGAATCAATCATTCCCTGATATGGGATGGTGAAGAGGATTGATTCAGACCAAGGAATTCATTTTACATCTAATATATTACAGCAAGTTGTTCAAGCCCTGGGAGAAAAATGAGAGTTACACACTCTGGAATCTGCAGAGTTCTGGTCATGTTGAAAGGATGAGTCAAACTCTTAAAAGAACTCTGCTGAAGCTGATGATTGAAAACCTAAATGTCATGGATAAAATGCCTCCGTTTAGCTCTGTTAAGAATTAGAACCCAACCCTGGTCAGATCCAGGAGTTTCATCCTATGAAATGATGTTTGGACTACACTTTTTGATCTTGCCCCAGAGAGTTGCCATCTATGAGGAAGGGGAAGCCAATGCTAGAAAATATGTCTATAGCACAGACCTTAGAAGGGCTAAGGCATAAAGTAGTGACTTCTCAAACTACTACCCTGGATTTCAGACTTCATGTCAATCCTGGAGACTGGATAATGATCAAGTCATGGAGAGATCAGCCTCTAACCCCTAAGTGGGAAAGTCCCTTTCAGGTATTTCTTACCACTGAATCAGCTGTGCAAACTGCAGAGCAGGGATGGACTCGTCAACAGAATTAAAGGCCCAGTGGAAGAACCCAAAGAATAGACTATAACATCCAGACTGGGTGAGACAAGATTGACTCTTAAGCAGGGACTGAGAGATAACCAGAGCAGCACCAAGCTGTCCAAAAAGCAGAGTCCAGCTTCCACCAGCCAGCTCGAGAACAGTTTTAAGGAATTTGAATCATATCACTTATTGATGTAATTGTCCTATTTTAATGGATGGTGATTGCAAGTATCTGTTGAGGGGAAGTACAGGGGGAACAGTGAGAGGTGCTGGAGTGGTTCATTTATGACAAGTGGAATAAGACAAGAACTAGAGGGCAAGACCAGGTTGGCTCCTGTGTTCACCAAGAAGATGATTATATAGACCTGCTGCAGGCAGCAACCCCATAGGCATGGTAAGGTGGAGACAAGGAAGCTGTACTGGGCCTCTATCGTTCCTTGACTGTCTTTTCTCTCCAAACTCCAATATGGGTACAACTGAAAAGTAGAATACAACAGGGACTAGAGGGCAAGATTGAGTTGGCCTCTGTACTTGCCACCGAGATACACCTGCTATGGGTAGCAACCCTGTGATAGATGACATCTATATTTTAATTCGTGCTTGGAAATTAAAGAAACCGAATACTGTAAAAACCCCAAGCAGGAGACTGATTTGCAATTGTGAAACACGGGCAGCACTGAGGAGAACTAGAATTTGCAACTGAAAAGAAGTGGCTGGTTGGAGATGGCTCATTACCAGGGCTAAGCCGTACTACACCCCAGTGATTGATACCCGATATGCATCTGCGGTAAGACAGTCAGAGATGTGCATCCCTGTAGCAGATTTTCTGAGAGAAGGAGGGCACAATCTGTATTTAGAATAAGACATTGAACTACCCAGCTGAAGCCTACCTGGCTGAGGCCTGACCCTGAGGCTTGGTCTTGAGGCCCTGAGGCCTTGAAGCCTGTTGCACAGTTACTTGTGGTGCAGCCAAAATTAGATGTTAAGGCATTAATGTGAGATAGTGGGCTTTCTAGAGGTCACTGAGTGCAATTATTAGTGCTCATGCTTTAGCCACCTTAAAAATAAGTTAGACAGCGTGTGTTTGCATTTTTCTCTGTGCTGTATGCCAATGAAAGTGTTGTAAATAGGCACCATATATTAATCTGGGCATGAGAAATGGAAGATTTACAGGTGGCAGAAAAACGCTGACAGAGTCACTGAAGGAGAAGAGACTGAGGAATGCCAACCCCATCTACAAATGAAAAGCAGGATCACAACAGGCCCCGATGCCAAGGCTGGTTGAGCCATAAGCTTTGGACAAACGGAACCATCAGCTCAAAGCTAGCTGAGCCATAAAACCCAGACAAACCAAAACCATCAGCAACAGACAGTCAGGCAATCACCCCCGTGGAGCCCCAGATTCCCCCAAATAAACACCAGGCGGTCTGACGAAGGGGCCCCACTCTACAATTGAAAATGTTTTAAAGTTAATCCCTGGACTCCATTCAAATTCTACTCAGGAAAAATTAAATCTCAAAGAAAGGACTCATGAATATCGTAATCCTGCTGCAGACAAAGGAAAACCTCACCTGGAGGAAAATAAAAAGTATAAAAACTGGACCCTAAAAGCAGGACGTTGGAGAGAATGACAGAGAAAGACACAGCGCGGGCCAGTCTAGTATTCGCTACCCAAAATTCGATTGAATTTTATCTTTGTTGTGGCTCAGATTTTTGACGGTTTCATTGCAATTTGGCTGTTTGTTTGTTGTGTTTTTATTTCTTTTCTGCATTTCAATTCGCATTAACTAGAAAATAAATTTTGCCTGTTTTTAATTCTGATTCAGCTCACCATATTTATAACACCCACATCAACACATGCTATTATGACTCATCCAAAATTAAATTTTGACTCAAGAGAAATAGGAGTGTATCATCAAAATTGAATTAATTGCTTGAGCAAATGACTTATAGAAAAGGAAAAGGGGAGTTTGTTATAGATAGGTAATGTGATGGTTGACTCTCACAATTAAGGGATGAATATTGTGTGTATGTTAAGAGGAGTTTTATTGATGCCTAGTTAAGTTATTGTGATATGTTCTCCTCATAGTTCTCTTCCCCCTCCCCCTTGTATTGTTGTCACGAGATGGCCTTGGTAATCAGGGCATTTGGGGAGGGCCGGCTTGTTACTAAGAGGTGCAGCATGGCAACAACTGAACTCCAATCAAGTTGCAAGAAAGTGATCTCCACCAACGGACAGTGAAGAAGAGTTGACTGACAGACTTTGGGAAAGGCCAAGGTTACCTGATGCAACACCAGAAGTATAAAAATTGGAGCAGCCATTTTGTGAGTGAGCACATGGCGGTTTAGTTCCACGCTCCCAGTGCTGTTATTTCTCCTTATTCAGTTTTTTGTTGTATTTTGTTACAGTTTAATAAACCATTGAGATTTTAAAAGTCAGCATCACTTCTCACAATCATGAATGCTGTCCAGTACCACAGCACTTTCAACACAGACATGGAGAACAGGCCAAAGTCAGGAGTCCTCCATGCTGCAGGCAGACAGCTAAAGTTTAGGTTCATGAATATACATTTAAATCTCTTTGCATAGAGATATGCTGTTGGGGGTTAGGTTTGTTCCTTTTTTACTCCAAAGAACTTTTTCCCTATAAGTTACCAAGGAGACTAAGTGTTGGATACTTAAGAGTACTTGACCAAAATAAAAGAAGTGGCCAAAGCTCAGAGGGAGAGATTTGGGGGCAGGTAAAGGACAGAGCTTGAGGCAGCTTGGCTCTCTGTTTTTTTTGGCATTTGGGGAGAGAGAACCTCTGGGTTGCCGCTTGCTGCCAGAGGAGTTCACTGTCACCAGAAAGTCCGGCCCTGGGAAATCTACCATCACCTGTTCCCCTGCCTTGGAATTTCTGAGCTTCTCCACCTGCCCTGCTGGAGCTGGGCCAGCCTTGCCCCCTCGTCGTGGCTTCTTCAGCACTGCTCTTTTTGCTACAGTGTGACCCTGCACTCCCCTGCCCTGCCGGGACATCCTGCCATTCCAGCCACCAGTCCAGGACTTTTTCCACTGTTTCCAGCTTGGTGCTCTGAGGATCCTGCAGGGGCACCGAGACTAAAGTGCCCTAGGTTTTTTGTGAAGCAAAGCCCTCAAGGTTCTTGGTACTGTTTTTGTTATTAAGGCTGTAGTTGTTTTTGTTTGCTCTGTTATACATACTAGTAAGGAACAGCTATTCCTATCCCCAAATCTTGGCCTGAAAGCCTCTACCTGCAAATTTATAATTGGAAGAAGAGGGGGTGGTTTACATTCTCCATTCCAAGGGAAACTCCAGCTTTCCCTGGCAGATATGTGTCTTCCCAAACCAAGACATATGCATATAAAGATACCTTCCAAGTCTTCACAACCATAAACTTACTTTTTGAAAGTTTTTTTGCTATTGTTTTTCCCCAAAATACATTGTCTTACCATTGCATACCTAAATTCTGAGCAGAAAAAAATTAATGGAGGACAACTACTTGCCTGTGTTGCATTGTCTTTGGTTTAAGACAATTTAACGGGAACACTATACAATGACTTCTCCCCCTTAGTTTTAACCAATTCCTTTCCACCAATAAGAATAAACTGTAACTAGTAGATGTAAGTGAAAAAATACCAGTTTACTAGCAAGCAAAACAGCAGCAGGCAAAAAACAATCACTAGACACAAAATTTCTAAATCTCACAGACCCCCACCACAGACAAAGAGAGACTTGAATTTGCAGAGTGACCCATCCCAAGATGCTGGCCACCACAGCTGAGTGGTTCTAAAGACAAAGGGAAAGTGGCAGCAAATCCTCCCACAAAGGTTGGAACTTATGAAGCAGCTCTAGTGGCAGATAAGAATTGCCACTGTGTGTGGGATCACTGTTGCCGCTTGCTGCCACCTCCTGACACCTGCTGGACTCTGTCAGTTTTGGTGTTGCTGCCTTGGGTCCCTGCTCCGAAGAGGAGGAAAGGAAAGAACAGACTTCCAGTACTGATGCGCCATGGCCTGGCACCAGACCAGATCTGGATTAGTGCTGTCCACAGGTGTAGCAAAATTCACTCTGAAACAATTTCTGATTGCAAAAAGCAGACTCTCTTCTTGCTACAGTTGCAAGTGGGAGCAAGAAAAGGCCAGGAGGCAAGCCAAACAGGCAGAGAGATACATGCCTGGGTGTCTCAACTTTTAAAAAGCCCTGGGCACTACCTCCCTGCTCTGGTTTCTGGCTGCAGAGGTCTTAAAGAGACAGTAACAATTTCGGACATAGATAGATCGGGCATAGAGTAACATTTTGGGTTAGCCGGGATATACATTAAACCTGGAGTGACTGAGCTGGAAACAAGAACAGTGAACTCTATCCTGAAGGCAGGAAAGGTTCAAAGGCTTGATGGAGCATACCTGTACTTACTGGATAGCAGCAGACAGTGGGTGGCCTGAAGCTCTGCAGGTCACTGTGTTGCAGGACTTACATACATTTTATCTGGGGTTGCCTTTTCATGCAGTAAGCTTTGCATTCCCTCATCTCATTTGCAATAAAGGAACACTCAGAGGCATTTGGATAGTTTTACTGTAGTAAAATCCAGTTAATTCTTCCTTCCACACTTCCAAACGCAGTCCTTTTGCTCCTTAAAGAGCACTTCTCCTCTTCCTGCACACAAGCAGTGACCAGAAAATGGACTCTTCAATTTGGTATTTGACTACTTGTTCTCTTGGAACTTATTGCTGGTTTATGTTCACAGACTGAGAAGAGTGCCAAACCTTCATGGAAACACATATGATGAAGAAAATAAAGTATGCCTCCTGAAAATACGACTGTTTCAGAAAATATATACATATGTTAATACCACTGTCATCACAGAGCCAAATCCAAACTCTGATCACCTTCTTCACGTAATTTGTCTAATATAAGAGCTGAAACACCCTATTGTAACCAGAACCAAAATATATATAATTACAAATCATATAAAATCATATCCAAATCCGGATAAATTATTTGAGAGTTGCACAAATGCATATTTTTTTTAAAAATGGGTTAATTTCAACGACAGCCTACTACCCCGCTTACAGATACTCACATACACTTTTGCATCTCCCTTACAAATTGTCTGTTGAAGTTTCTGACACAGTTGGTGTTCATGTGTGGTCCACTGGTATTTCTTATACTATCATAAAAAATATCAGCCTTCCTTTTCCATTTGTCTTTCATCTCCATTTATCTTCTTTACAGAGAGATTGCACTCTGATACTGTACGCTATAATGTCAAAGTGGCAATTGAAATAATGCTACTTGGTCCTAAAGAACCATTTAAATTTGATAATAAACCCACATTTATCCATAGAAAGCAAAAAGGCCTTTTCAACCTTAGCATGATAAAGTGCCTAAGAAATGTTAGGGAACACTGTCATAAACAGTCTCATAGGAAGTCCATGTACAACCACACAGAGGGAGCTGCTATCCAAACGGATACAGTACAGCAGTCTCTGGTCAATGAAGAGTACAGGATAAGCTTTAAAAAGGTAGAGAGGAGTTTGAATGAAGACATTTTCTTTCTCAAGTCTCTATTTCCAGCTAAATAGTTGCAGTGTGCAAGAACTACTCATCCCTTCTGCATTCCACAAGAAGAGAGCACAGAAAAATTAATACCTTGACCCAACCCATATCTTATATTTTTGCCTGGACATGACCCTGTGTAAAACACAGCAATGCTGAAGCTGGCATATGGAAATACCATAGAGTAGAGAGGAAATGACACTCATATAAGAAAAGACTTGAATCTACAGATTAATGTTACGTGGCTACAACATGTAAAGCATACTCTTTTACAGCTAGGGCTTCCCAGGAACTGGAAGCAAGCTCGTTTGAAGATCAAGATCGCTTTCTAACACACACAGTGAGCTTCATAATGCAACTCAAGGCTTGGTGAAAGACTTTCGAAAACAGGAAAAGGAGAATTTCTTTTTTTGCCTAATTTTATTTTCTTTTTTCTCTAAGAATTAAATAACAATGAAATACAGCAGAGCTTGCATGCAAGCTGCAGAATTAAGGAGAGGCCAAGTAATGTATTAACACTCAGGACTGCAGGGCACTTTTAAGGTACATTCCCAGCAATGGCTAACTATGTTTTTCATTTTAACTTCCAAGCCTATTGTATAGAATGGTACAGAAACCTTACAAAGAAAATAAAATAGAAGGGAAAAAAGAAGTTCCTGCCATATAAAAGAATTCCTTTTTCTGACAGGTCTAATGAAATAGAAATTCAAGATTACAGTTACAAGCATGATTGTTGAGGGATGCATCTGGTGCAGGTAGCTGGGTTTCCAAGCTGCAGACTGAGACCCCAATTTAAATGCAGATTGAGCCCTTTATAGGAGCCCAACACAAGAGGCTGTAAACTGTGTGGTGATAGCCAGGGGAATGGACACTGAGACACAGCAGGAGCAGTGAACTGCCAGACTTTTGGATAACAAAAGGCAGGAAGACCAATGGCACCAAAAAGTAAGGAGACTCCGGAGGAGCAGAGGACTCAGGAGGAAGAGGGACATCAACACAAAATGTTTTATCAGCTCATATTTGATTTTTACCAGCTCAGTACAAGAAAAAAAAGTTAAATTAATTAAGTTTAGACACCCTTTAGAATTTTCACAGTTCCCAAAATACCATTAACACTTCTAAATATTTCATTCTGTCACATGTGAAAAAAGACATTGCTGAGGTTTCAGTCTCTTCTAGGTTTTCAAGGTAAATTTGAATTAGATTAAAGCAAATAGTAACCCTAAATCAGGAAGCTAAACCTAATTTTTGCATTAATACCATACGAGTATTTTAGCTAGCACAACACAGATCGCTCTGGTACAACATAACATCATTCACTCTGTTGATATGGTTATCACAGAGAGCCAAACCACAAAAAACCAGTTCACAGTGAAGCATTAATTTTGAAGATTTAAGGAACTAGTAAATCATGAAACCTGTCAAACTCCTGAGTAATCAATGGCCCTTTGTTACTAATTTCCTTTTGTCAACAGAACCCAGATTTAAGGATATGCATCTCGACTAACAGAAGGAAGTACATCCTGCCTAATCAATAAACTGCAAGAACACAATACAGGCATCAATCAAACAGTGCTGGAAAACAGGATTTGGTTGTCACATAGTAACTGGGGGGTTAAAAAGTCAAAGCGAGGAAGACCCATCTTACTTCATCATTTTGAGACCCCGCCCCATGAAAAGACCACCGACCCATTTCAAAGAACAAACTATGCATGCTTAATAGCTTTTTGGCTAATTACCATACGAAGCGGGGAAATGGGATGTACCAGAGTTATGAATATGCATTTGTGTTTTGGGTATTCAATATTCTTGTACATAAAAAGACCCTGTGATCATCTGTAAATTGCGCGTGTGTATTTGGGAGCTATCCCGCACGCTGCCCCGGGTTGTAATAAACATACACTTTCTAACTTTAAACTGTTAGAGTCTTTGTCCGTCATTGTGGATATCGGTGTTAGATCAATATCCATTTTTTTTTAATAAATCAACAGTACTGTTAGTCTAGTCAGACGAAGTGTGGGCACTCTTGTGGGCTAGCTCAGGCACAAATTCCAGTTTGGATAGAGCTCTCAATGATTTTCAGCTCACTGGGATAAGGAAACATTTCTCTTCAGGTTTGTGTACTCACTAGTTTTTCTTCTGGGCTCCCATTGGGCACCTCCACAACTCTGAGGTCATAGTCCACCTGCAGCTTTGCCCTTGTGACAAACTGGATGACAGATGAACTGTCCTGAGAAGTAAAAAGAGGAAAAACTGGACTTAACAACAACAACAAAAGCACCGATTGCCCTGCCAAAAAAGCCCAACAAACCATCAAACATTTGCCAGTGTAATAAATATACCCAGACAACACTTAGTGAAGGTTAGGTTGGCAGTTAAGTACCAGCCCGGTTACAACCCTGCTTTGAAAAAATATACTTTATGCTCATAACAGAGAGATATACCTGAGCACATTATTTCAGATTATAAAAAATCAGGTACGTTAGACTTTAAACACATACTTTGTACTTGGTTTGTTAATGTTTTCCACATTTACCATGAAGGCAAAACAGAACATTTCCAATGACACAGGCAGGGTCAATATTAACTGTGCAAAATGTTCCGATTTGTTTTTCAAGTGAACAGAAAAATTATATACAGAAAACTGGGATAAACTACAATATATCCCAGGGGGAGACCTTATCTGAATCTGTGCATGGCAAATATTTTAATTATTCCTTGTACAATTCCTCTCATCAATACATATTTCTCCAATAACATGCCCAGTGCATTTCAAAAGGCATATTTCAATAAGATGCCACTTCAACTTACAGACTAGCCACTTTTATGTGGTTTCCCTTTGGAAGGGTATGTAATAAGTAGAAAATGGCATGCACTGGTGGTACTCAAACATGTGTAAATACTGTATGTCTTTTAAACGAGTTTTGCTAAAAGTAATCTTAGAAGGGACACAGCAGATGGGATGAATCCTGGCTATTCACAAGTCTGAATTTCCCAGAAGCATATTTTGCATGCATTCAGTTACTTGCCTACATATTTCAGCATTTCTATAATCATGTAACAAATAGCTGAAACTTCTGGCCTTGCCTGTAGTTCCTGTTTTCAAATATGAAACTATTGAAACATTATATGAAATATTAACAGACTTACTGGTTTCAATTGGAAAAGCTCAGGGCTATTAATTACTATAGCAACTGTCTTCTAATAAGGGCTCTCTCTGACACTTTTAATCTAACAACTATCAAAGACAGGTTTATTTAAATAGGGTCATGTTATCAGCTTTCTCCTCCAATTATCTTGTTCCCTCATAACCTTACAACATCTTGACAGCATTAGAGTCAGCATTTTTGTAAGTAAAGGAAAATAGGTCAAAATGCAGTAAATCACAAAAAATTTAAAAGATTTGCTGTCTCATTCAGTGGGTTCAGAGAAGACAGTAATTAACTTGCAACTATTTGTTCCTTGTCATAAATGTTAAGCTCAGCATTAATGTGGTCATGATGCATCTTCTTTGAATAACAATTTGAAGTAAAAATGACAAAATACTGCCATATCTCTATTTACACAGAAAGATAATACATAGCTGGTCACACTTTACATTCACTTATATTTTTTAGAATGGAAATTTTCAGAATTCAATTCCATTTTCAGAAATCTCTAGCCTTAACACCATGCACACAATTAGGAGTTTCATTTGTCATTTTTCAATGTATAAATTTCTCAACTAAATTTATTTCTATTTTAATGGGTAATGGGTAAAAAGTAGGATTAACACTGCCATACACACTGTTAATAAGTAGATCCATTTTCTTTTATACCATGTTTATTTTTCATGCACTAATAAAGAGAGGAAGAAATGCAAGCTATGAGTTTATTGGTTCATATAAGAACACTTAAATTGGCATTGAAGAAAACCTACAAGGAGACCACATACCTTTTTGAGTATCTCGGTATTCAGCAGCATGTAGATATTTATATCGCAAGACTCTGCTTTAGGTAGTGAGCTTAAGTTGCAGTGTACAATTAAACAAGATCTGTCTGGTCTCTCACAGTCCTACAGAAAATATGGAAAAAGTTGTTAGGCAAAGGAGGTAAACATTCAGTGATAAACAAAATAAAGAAAACACACCACAAAACTAAGTTATATAGTAAACTGCTATAACAGAGCACTCCTGCATTGAAATAGCAACTTTCAAGACCCTAAGATAGCTGGATACAGATGCCTGCATGAAAGCAAGTCAGGTAAAATTTCCTCTACAGAGCTGCTGAGCCAAGCAGGCATTCAGGACTGGAAGGAACAGGATCGCAGCTGCATATCAGCCCTTTGTGTGGGTCAGGCACCAAGTACAGTGCCTCCATAAGCCTTTGACAGAACACGGGAGCAAAGGCTCTGGTAACCAAGTGTGTGCTGCCATGTCAGCATCAAATCCCTTTCTACTGCACTTCCTGAAACTTCCTATTTACTTTAAAAAGCAGACAGTTACAATCACTAAACGTCCCCCCAGCACATGATCAGTATTATTATATATGCTCCATAATGACTTATCTGCTTCAGATCATGCAAAACCATGCAAAAAGTTTTGTAAAATATTCTGTATGTTCGGGTGGTGCCACAAGTGGTACTGTTTCTTACCAATACTTTTCTGCCAGACTTTGTGAAAAAAGCAAATATCGTGTGGAAAATATTTTCATTCTCTTGAGGAACAATACATGGGCTGTGGTTTCTATGGAAAGAACAGCTTCCTTTCTCCTGACCAACCTGCATGCACAATTATAAATCACAATTATTATTCCAAATCAATGAAATTATACAAGAAGGTTGAATTAGTCTGTCCGTAAAAACACACCTAAATCTGAGCTAAATGTTTGGACTCCCATTAGTAATCAGAAGAGAAAAATAACCACCTTGGGAGTCAAATAACCCTAAAGAAAGTATCTGATATGAGCCAGATGAATCATGCACTGGAAATGCTTTGACTGGACAAGATACGAATGTGTATAACCTAGCTCATATGTTGGTGTCTGTGTTCTACATGCCTGGAAATAGAGACAGAGGAGAAAAATCTCATCAAAATATGTTATAACATAGCATTTTAAATCAATAGTTGTCCTAGTTACAGAGATAGGAGGCGGCGTTTAACATTAGGGCTGACCCAAAAGCTTTCTGTACATCAACCCGCATAGGTTTGTTCATCGTCTCTTTAAGATTTGGAGTCAGAAGCAGAACCTCTGTGTTTTACTCCAGATTCTTCGTGCCTTTAAAAACAGGGGACAGAAACAGGGAGCTCTCTCTTCCGTTCTTTCCGAACTCTCAAGCGTTTCAAAATCTCTTCAGCCGCTGCCGTAGGCCATTTGCCGGGGAGGGGTTTGCCGCTGCTGCCGCAGCCGCCACGCCAGAGGTCAGAGCCGCTCCACGAGTTCCAGCCGCTCCAGCAGCCGCCCCGCGCCAGGGACAGCCCCTGGTGGGCGGCGTGGAGCGGGCAGCACGGCATTGACTGCTTTTGGACAAAAATAGTTTTTCCAGACTTTTTTTGTCCCTGTTCCCCGTTAGTTATTCGCTTGGCGAAGGGGGGACGGGAATGAGGGGGAATGAGGGGGGGAAGGGGGTGGGGAGGGAGGGAGTTTTGGAACAACGGAGGCTTGTATGCCGTGTTGTTGCCTTCAGTCTTTCTCTCAGCTGGTCCAGGGAGGACATTCTTCACCATTTTGTTTGTGTTCCCCAAAACAATTAGGGGCATCTCCTCCGCATTTGTGCATGGGCGTCGAACCGTTTGCCTGTGTGTTTCTTGATTATTGCTGTTTTCGTTAATTAAACAGTTTTGGGGTTTTGGGAGGGTTTTTTTCCACTTACATCTCTTCGTATTTGTTTCTTCTTATTAGCGGAAAGAGAAGAAGTTAAAACTAAGGGAAATTTATTTTGGAGACCCTACCCTATAAATTGCATCAAACTAAGACAATGGTGTTACCCTCTGTTCTACATTTTTTTATGTTTTGGCCAACTCAGGTGCATGCCTGTTTATATCAGAACTAACAAGATAAATCTTTGAGTAAATGCACAAGCCTAGGCACTAAATCTGTTCTTCTACCTTTAGCAGAAATAGTACAACCCCCATTTTGAGTCATTAGCTTATTCACTTGTCCAAGAAAGTAGATGACTGAGGCAAGTAAGACTTGAAGCGTACCAGACTGATAAAATGAGCTTCAGTCAAGATAATCTTGCTCAAGAAAAACCTTCGCATTTTTTGTGAATTACGAATATTTTCTGAAAAAAATTCCAAAATTTAATAAAAACTATTACAACAAAATATCAGCAAATTCTTCCTGCTACCATCCTTAAAGCCTGTAAGAGTGAGAGAGTGAGATTTTCTCACAAACCACCAATTAACATACTTAAACATTCTGCTGCTGACCTCCTCACATTCTGACATGATGAAAAACTGAAAACTCATACCTTATTCAATTAATAAATCCTTAGGAGGGAGAAAAACCACCCGAATTACTGCATACTCTGAGTCCAATTCAGCATTACACAGTTTGTGTCTGTGTTAAGTATTGTGAAAAAAAGAAGCAAAACCCAAAGATCTATCTAGATTCTAAATGCTATTTTCCAGACAAGTGATATTTATATCTCTTTGAAAGATATACCTTTTCTGTTTCACAGGCCCACAAATTCTTCATAATCTGTTCTTTGCAGTATGTATTCCCAACATGACTTTACATAATCTGTTCGTACATATTCCCAACAGACACACTGAAAGTTTACAGTCTCCTTGGGATCAATTGATGATTAAGACTATGATTTGTCCAGATCACCTGAAATGAGTTTTCATTGTTTATTTTAGGTAAGAGATTCACAAAGCCCATGGACATTTATTTCTTTAATCTTTCACATGGAAATTTGATCCATATCAGCTAGAAGGCCTATGTTAAATTAAAACCAGCAAAAAGTCAGGATCTATTAAGTACTTGTTCTTTATTCCTGAAAGTTTAAATTACAGATGTCATTAGATTTATGCAAGAGATACAGGAAGGACAGTACAAGTTTCAGTGCTACACAAGCTTTTGGCATACTCTCCAAATAGTCCTGATTTATATCTTGCAAAAGTACAGTGTAAGAATGAGCCAAAGCAGAAATATCTCACAAGAATAAAAGAAATTGTCTAGCATCAAGCAACATAAACCTGGTCCTTTTTACTTGAAGTTATTGGCTTTTCTTAAACTGAAGATTGGCATAATTTTTAAAACACTTTAGCTAAAACAGAGAAAGGCACCTCCAGACGATCAACTCTGACCTTGGAAATACCTTTTCCTCTCTGCCAACTACACAGCAATCCTTTATGAGGCGGATTCTAAATTCAGTGTTTCAGTCCATATTAGGAGGGAAACATGCAAGAACTAAGCACCTCCTGTTACCTGCAGTGCTCTGGAACAGACCATCAGGTCACCTATACCCTGTTTTAGCAGCCAAAGGCAGAATCTACTTCCTAGAAGGCTGCTATTTGGCCAGCAGAATTTGGGGGAATTCAACCAGACAGAAATTAGATTACACTCATCTGTGTACCTGTGATCAATTAGCATATGCAGACAGCCAAGAGGCAGGAAAGGATGCAAGGCAGCTGAGCAGCAATCCATTTCTTTTAGCACTCTTGGAAGCCACAGAGCCACAAAACTGGGAAAAAATACCAAAAAATTCAAAACAGATGGATAATGCTAAGGTAGAAGCAAATCCATCCTTTTCAAAGGACTGGCCACAGTTGGTTTGGTGGGATATTTTTTAGGGCTTTTGTTTGTTTGTTTTGTTAGACTGTTAGACACATTTCACATCATCTGTTACTCTCAATTTTTGCATGAATAAGGGTTCAGTCAACCAGCCAGAAAATACTTGTGGCAACTTTTCAATAAACTTTGTTTTCAATTAAATATTCATCTGTAGAAAGACAACTAGTTAAACAAAATCTTACCACAAAACTCCTGTTTGCATTATGCTTAGACTGAACTGCATCTCTGAAATACAAATCATGATTTGTATTGTGAGCCTCATTGTGAGTTTCTTCTTGTTTGAACATGATGCTGTCCCAGCCACCTTGTGGTACACAGACAAGGAAATTTCTTGCCAAATGTTTATGATTTACAGATGCAAGAACTGTCAAGTCTTTGAAATGGAATAGGAAGGAAGCCGGGCTCTTCGTCAGACTTGGAGTATCAAGGTATCTGGCATACCAGAGCTTGTCAAAAATTTCCATTTCTCAGCAGCCTATAAACAGAAAAGGACTACCCCCAGAGAGGTCTTCCCAGGATCCGGTATCCAACATCTGACAGAAACAGCAGAAGGGACTTTTTTTGGACAGTGCATAGAACGTGGAAAGAGATGTGCACTGCCTTTGTAGTCAGTGCAAGAACTATACAGAAGCCACAGAGAAATATCAATATCTAACTCCTAACACAAATGAACAACTAGGGTAGGGAACAAGAGGCACAAAAGGGAGGCTCTCTTAAATCCTACATTAAGACTACCGACTGAGAAATAAAAACCCTTCCCAAGAGAGGTACCAAGCAGAAGTAGCCCTGCAGCCTTCCAAGAAGCGACTTCCAAGGAGCTTTGTTGGAGCTGCCTCTGCTGAAGGTTGTTTCATTCTATTTTCCAGAAACTACTTATTAAGTCCTGAATAAAATCATTTGCGGTCTGTTGCACTGGTCTGGTGCATACAGATAAATCCGTACTGGAAGTGTACCTGAAATCTGTACCCAGACAGAGGTAGACAAAGTCCATGTTAGTACATAAAGTAGGCCAAATAAAGAGGTAAACCAGGCTAATTGCATAGCATCTTCAGCACCTATGCTCATATTACACATTTTTCTAACCTGCTCTGAGTCTTGTTCTGTGGCCTGAATGTGCCGCAGCACAAATTAATGGCTGATCTAGTAGATTTCACTGAACAGCTTTTACACTGCAGGGAAAAAAAGCCTGATTTCAAAGATCCTAAATTATTTTTTACTTTTTCTTCTCTATATTCAATGGTCTATGTTATCACATACAGTCTAAACTGCCACACATGAGTTTTTTTGGGGTAACAGTGTAAAACTTTTGTAACACAGAGGTGAGTACTATTAATTACTGATCCTAGCCTTCAGCTCCTGGAAAACATTTCTAATTTTAAAAAATACGTTTTTTGCAAAGAAATTACATTTTCAGAATTCCAATTCTAAACTGAAAAATTTGTAAGGGGGCAGTTGTCTGATGGAAGTCCAAACACTTTATAAAATCTTTTCACACAGATTTGATATAACTATTATTTGGAATTCTTTTTATTAGAATGAAGCATGCTTTCACTATCTTTAATGTCTTCAACTTTCACATGAGGCAAACTAACATCAAGAGCAAAAGTAAAATCTTCCCACAGAAGTTTTTACTGACAATCATTTCTTCTTATCAGGGTTGGGATGTTCCCATTCTCTAGAAATTTCTTGTCTTAGGCTGCAAAACACCGAACATCAATACACACATCATGTTTTTTGAGACAAGTTAGTCTCTAGCTTTGTTAATTTACTGTAAGTTGCTCTCCCCTTGAAAAGCCTATGAACATGCTTGAGTGACCTTTATATAGGACTGCCTGTACAATGGGTTACTCTTGTCAAATTTTGTCGTCAGCACAAATTACTAAATTTCTCAGAGACAAGATAAAACTACTGGAGAAAGCATGCACATTACTCCATGCTTTTAAAATGCTCTATCTGCAACAAGGAAGAAATTACTGCAGGATGACTTTAATGGATTCTGAATACTGAAATCTGAATGACTTTTTTCCTGCTACTTTATGGGTTCAGCAGAGGTAAATTCATAAAGTAGCAATAGTTTTATTTCATGTAAGATTACACTACTCCTGAGAAAAAGTGGCAGGAGGACATTTCAGAGTGTAACAGTTGTATGTAAAACATATCATGTACACTCCACACACATCACATCCTTAAAAGCCTACAGATTTTAATAGGGCTGTATAAGAATAACATGTTGAATTTATTGCATACACAGGGATCATCATCTCTGTCTTTCTGTGCACATGTAGGGATTTATGAGAATACTTGGGCCTGGTTTGCAACTCCAAGGAGGTACCAATGCAAAGGGAAAAAACATCACACATTTTCCAGGAAACACAGAGGATAACCAACGACTGCCAATGAAGCCAGGTCACCTGGGAGTAGTTGGAGTTTTTAGAAGAAATAATACAGCTGCTGCCTCAGCACATTTGCATTCTGCCATCAGCTCTGTTTCCCACCTTCAGGGTACTTGCAACATCATCTCTGCCCATCTGTAGCTACTCTCAGAACATGGCAATTTCTAGCAAGTCTTTGGGGCCTTTCCAAAATTGTTGGGGTTCAGCAAACTGTTAGCAAACAGTTTAAGGGTTTAGGCCACATCACCTGTAGCGTAAACTTCACAGGTGAACCGAAAGCCAGTGGCCCCTTCTAGATTTAACCTCAACCCATTAACATGCACCAAAGGCAAAACCTCTCATTTTTCCAGGCCCCTGTTTCCAGCACAAGATGTCAACCTGGGAGAAGGAAAATAAATACAATTTCAAAATGAGCTGGATGAGACAGTTGAGGACCAAGCACCAGAAGTGCATATTAGCAGCTGTGGGGTTAAGTATGTGCAAGTGATAGGAATCTCTTGGAAAAATGAGACAGAAAAATGAGAGGAAAACTGGCTGTTGTTTCCAATGAAGCATTATGTACAATCTGCCAGTTACATTGCTGTATGTAAGAAGCCAAGGGCTATTTCCGTATTTAATGACTGACATTTTACAAAATAAATGGGCGAGCAAAGGTGTATCTTCAGCTCATTACTTACACTAGTAACACTAGATTTCCACTAATGCAAAAGAATTCATTATGGTATTAAAACTTAAGGTCTTCAGGCTCTTTCAGTAAGTCCGGTATTCCCCTCTTGAGCTAAACCATCACTAGTTGTGGAGGAGGGCCTCAAAGTCAGCAGAACTAAGCTGATACAAAGCAAGCATGACAGTGGAATCCAGATGTGAGTGCATGTGATAAAACCAAACTCACATCCGACCTCAGAAAAAGTGTGTGGGAAAGTTCAGGGAAAACATCATGAGACACAAGATATTTGGAACAGAAATTTTACTTGCAGGAAACATGCTCAAGGTCTGCACACAGGCCAGTCATTTCACAAATTTTTTTGCATCGTTCAACTCTGTAATAGATGCCTTTCTCATCATCCCTGGGCTATACTCACTCCAAAGGACTAGGAGTTTGGCCATGGCTTGGAAATTGCTGGCAGAGAGTTTTTACATATTTTCCCCTGTATGTTTTTTTAAACTATTTTATTTATGTATGAATAACTAAGCAGTGGTTCAAGTTTTCAAATTTGAAAAATAAATAACAGATGTGTTTGTCTGTCTTTGTTGCTAACCATAGCACATTCATCCTAGTATTAGGGGAAAAATGTATGCAAGTATTCTGATTGAAAGATACTGGTTTGCCCTTTATTAGGTGAACAAAGAATTAATAAGCAGGATTAATCTAACATGTCACACTGAGAAAAAAAGAGTACTGACAAGAAATTCCAGACAAGGTCAGACTGTCAACAGTAGACAAATAAGTTATGTAAATATGTTATCTGACTACTTGTACCATATGCCAAGAATGTTTAATATTCACAGATAATGAAATATGTTTGAATCAGAGCAGTCTTGTTGATTCTGGTAATAAATTTAAGAGCCACTGAAACAACAGAAAATAATTTTTAAAATTAACCCATTTTGCACAACTCTTGAAAGATTTCAACTAAAAATAGCAATGATGGCAAGGAAAACCAGTAGCCCACAGACCCAATAAGTAGTCTTACAAGGCCATGAGAAGAGGCAAGTGGAAACAAAGTAGAGATGCTAAAGCATTAAATCAGCTTAGAGGAGGAGTACACCATAGCTCTGGCTTCTGCTCTCTAGACAACAGGAGAATGCATCAGATGCATGTTTGGCATAAATCATGCTAATCTGATTGCAATGCCTTTAGATGCTTTTCTGATGCACTTAATATACAGCTTTGATAATATACAGGTTTGATAAGCATGATTCTTGCAACACTGGCCTGATCAATTTGCATGTACTTAGCAGCAATCCCCAGAAGTACTGCTCTCAAGAACTAGTGATTCCTACCCAGTTTTCTGACAAAAGCAAGATCTTCTCATATAAAGTTCTTGACTTACAAGACATCAGATTCTTTCCTAAACAGAACTGTACATGTCACATGTACACAATCACTGACCACTTGGTATGATTTAATTGTGAGGTGCACAGGAGGTTCAGGCCTAGGAATGAATGACCACCACCTTACACAAAAATCAGCTTACCACTAACATTTACGTGTTCCTTATATAGTGGCCTCTAGCAGATGAAACCCAAGAAAGGATTACTAAGAAATACATTTCCTCTCCCTATGATGTACTGTGAAATGCTTAACCAACATATGAGGCAACAAATAATTCTCAGGGAATGTCTCTATTTAAAAAGCCCATGAGATCACTTGGCATTTGACGTTCCTTCAGCTAGGTTCTATCTGTTTATAGCACATCCTCTTCTGCAGCCTTACCTATGATGTATTAAACACAAGCCCATGTTTATTCTTTACCTAATTGTTGGACTTCCCCTATGGGCTGTGTTGATGTGAGGATGAGGAGCTCTGAAGACTGTGCAGGTAGGGCTGTAGGGCTCAAACAACTCCTGTGGGATGTTTCACTAAAGCAGACATTTGAATGTATCAGAAAGGTGACTAAGATCTAAACACTCCTTAGAGGCAGTGGAGAGAAGGTAGGACTTTCAAGAGGATGATTTTCTTTATCTGCTGCATACAATTGAAGATTAAATGGGTCATTCTCATTCAAAAAACCTCTTCAGAGGTGAAGATATATTAAGCTAAGCAGATGTCCTTTGTTTACAAGACATCCTCAGAGTTTCCTCCAAGAACTGGTTTACTGATACTTTTGATATCATCTGGTACCTTGTAGAAAACTGGAATAATGTACTCTCAAAGCCAGGAGAGAAATTCAATAAAAGATGCTTATTTGCACTCTGATACATGACTAGGGAGGACAGCCCTTCTGTCACCTGATATGCACAGATACCATTGTTTTAAACGTTTCCTTGTTTTTTTGCTTCCTTCATTTACACCACAAATCTTGTACATTAGTTATACAAGAGAAAGGGTAGTCTAAGAGTCAGGATTTAAAACAGGACTGTGTGTTAAAAGAAATTACCAAGTAGTTATTTTCTGAATTTCCTTCTTCATTGCTTTTGGCAGGAAAAGATTTACCAATGGAAAAATGGTGAATTCTTAAACTTACTCCCTCAAAAAGAAGGAGGAAAAAAAAAATGGTAGGCTTTCTTTTCATTCAGTATCCTTCAATAGGAGGAGCTTCTTTCTCTGGCTAGGAAGCTTACAAAAAAACTAACTATATATATTTTTTTTTTCACAGCTCAGCAAAACTCCTGATTACTACATGATTACTCCTGGTAATCTGCTAAATTTCCTGCTTCCTTCATCATTCTGATAACAGATTATCTATATATCTATTATATTTCACATCTTTCTTTATCTGAAATTTCCTTCTATCAAAAGGCCAATCAGCCATCTTTTTCAAAATTAGAAATCATATATTCAGCCTAAAAAATAGGAGCTGTGGGCCATTCACAAAGTAGCAACACTTTCAGCTGACCCAAAATATTAATCAAACTGCCACTCATTTGAAAGCCCATGATTTTTTGGAGGACAGTGTTGTAAAATTTCAACACCTAAGTAATTTGACAAATTTCGCTTTAGTTTAGAAGCTGATCATGAGCAGGCCACAACTGGACAAGAATATCATGTTGCTGTGGCCTGATTTAATATATGGATCACATTTTTTTTTTCCCATGTTTCGATGGCCTTCATTTCTATATTATTAGACCTCCCTGAAAGACAATTTTTTTTTACATTCAAAATGTCTTTTCCAAGAACATCCTCTTTATAATTTTCAAAAAAATCCACTGCTTATAAAAATACCATAGCACTTCAATTTCTAGAAGACTGGGTCAAAACAACTGGAAAATGTACAAAAATTTGTTTCATCTAAAGGTCCCAACTAGGAAGCCACAGAAAACTTTCTTCCATGTTAAGAAGTTTTGCTCCATCTTTAAGGATGCACTCAGCAATGCATGAAAAGATTATTTTGAAACATTGGAAATGCCATGAGCTCTGACCAAGGCACAGCTTTTGTATTATGATGCAGATGGCAAAAATGCTGGGTTTTTTTAGATTTATTTTAAGGTCTTAACCCAGGAAAAATCTTAATTTTACAGCTGGGCAGCCTTTCCTGTATAACAATGAAAACTTAAAAGACAGCAAAGTTCCTCTTTGCGTAAAGAGTTTTAGTTCATCATGCTGACATTAGGAACTCCTTCTGAGCTGCTCTGCGGTCCTGCTCCCTGCTCCTGTTTAAAGGCAACTGTGTCATATTGGAACACAGTGCATGATTCTGCCTCTCCTCACAGCCATCCTGGACATGGCAGATGCACTAGTTTCTCCTGCAAGGGAGAGGGCTCCTAGGCAAAGCCAGATTCAGTTGATATCACTGAAGTGCTCTCCACTGGGGGTGGGGCAGGGAACACCTCCAAGTGCCTAAGCAAAAATGTTTTGGAACAGTCATTTAAAAAACAATTAAAGTGAAAGAGACAGAAAGGTGAGATAGAACCTGTACAATTTTCCGTACAAATTTCTGTAAAGTACATTCCATGGAATGAATAATTTCCTCCAGTAATCTAGTTATGCCTTTAAATATGGTGCCAAAATATGTGTATGCCAGTGCGTGTGTAGATCATTGAAATGAAGTGACTACATACAGGATGACTAACACAAAGAGCTAACATAAATCTTGCTGTAAGTGCAAGATGTTCCTGTATAATCTTTCTGTCAAATGTGGCAACCAGCAGCAGCATGAATTGCTGCTGGAAAAAAACAAAACTGCTGTATCAAATACTATCAGCAAATATTTCCATCTTCACATGCTCAGACTCCACATACATGTTTTCAGAGAGAAGACCTGAAATCCCAAATGACATAAATAAATAAACCATCTACCAAAAAACTAGAGGGTTTCTACATAATTATATCATTATATAAGCTTGTCTCTATGTGGAGCATGTAGCTGTGAGCTTGACAACCTCAACATATGGCTCAAGGAATACTCAAGCCCAACCACACTTTAGTGACCTTTGATGGTCCTTTTTAGCTTAGTTTTAGGTTTTAAACACCAGCATTGCAGCAGACAAAGTGTCCTGTTTCTATGCTGGAAGATAAAACCTACAGATAATAAGCAGAAATTACACTTAAAGTTTTAAAATTGACAATATTTCTTTTACATTCTGTAAGTGAAGAAAAGCCTCAATTAGTTTGGGACCTTTCATGGAATGAGACAGCAAGCTTTAACTCTTCTCCCTAACTTCTTTCTGCTCCTTACAGACATTACTGTGCAAATACAGGAAGAAAAATTACATGAATGCTATACAGACTGGCCTTAAAAATGTAACCTGTCATCATCCAGCACTTGTAGCTGTGGGACTGACTCCATTTTACTTTTTCTCTTTCCACTTTACTTTTTCTCTTTCAACATTCACAGGAAGAGATCAATCTTTATTTTATACAGCTTTCCCTAAGGAACATGACAAACGTTCCTAGAGTCCCATGCACAGGCAGCTGTCAACTTAAAAAGCAACCTGTAAAAGGAATTCTCTTCAATTTTTACATTACTTCATTTGGTTTTTCTTTACTTTTTAAAATCTTACTGATATCCAGCTATCATAAAGGCCCAATGCAGGTCTCACCTGTGTAGAAAGAAGAAAGAAATGTGAATATGCCAAACATAATAGGACAACTGGAGGATTTCTCTTTGTCCTTCCAAGAGAAGGACTTATCATTTTGCTCCCTAAATAAGAAGTGATGGGAAGAGTTGGACTTGGGCTAACTGGCCCATTTAAGGTTGATGGGCACAGGAGTCACAAGACTGAAGTTTAACCCATTTTTCACTCTAAATAATTCTCAAGATTAAATAATTCTCAAGTTTAGATGCCTAGGGAAAATCAGGGAAACTAGATGGCCTCTGTATTATCAATAGAGACTGTCAAATGCTTCTTCAGAGCTGTTCCTATGCTTCTTTCTCCATTAATTGCTAGAGTCAGAGAACATAGTAATTTAAATATATTCTATTAATAGCAATTACTAAAACAGAAATTACCAGACTTAGACATCAAGAGTTACATGCAAGGAGGGAGCTTGTCATCAAAAAACTGAGAACAGTATTTCTTTCCCTCTTTCTTCCAAATTCCCTTTTACATCATTGCCTAGATTGCAAACTCTTTCTAAAGAGACTTACAATATATGCATCTTACTTTCCAACATGATTCTTATCTCAGTGATGGTGATAACATATTTTTTATATTCTTGGTATTGATTCACCCAAACAGGCTCTGCTTGGAACCTCCAGAGGAGGAAAGAGGATCATCCAGTTCAAATAGACAAATTTCCTTTCCAACTCTTAATTTCTCATAATTGTATTTACCTTCAATGAAAATAAAATAAACCAGAAGGTAAAAATCTGATTCAGTTCTATAAAGCCAGCACCAGAATAATCCTGGACACATTGTTAATTTATGAACAGCTTCAGGAAATACCCTGGTTAATTTAGTAGGAGTTCCCATTGTGAAAATCTTCTTGGCAATCCTAGAAAGCAGCTCCTCAGCTGGCAAGTCCGGTAGTGCTTCCCTTAACCTTGTGTATCCCTAGCTGGATACACAAAGGAAATTACTGATCTTTCGGTCCCAAACCAAAAACATAGACAAATATAATGAGCACTGTTTTTCTTCCTGGAAGAATAGATGATCAATGGCTTGAAGAGTGGACAATATACTCTTGTTTTAAAATTAACTTCTCTGCTTGTCTGAAGCTCTTCTATGTCATCATCCCAGGGTGGTGAAGGAGCTGGCAGATGAGCTTGCAAAGCCACTCTCCATCATTTACAATCAGTCCTGGCTCACTGGTGAGGTTCCGGATGATTGGAAGCTGGCCAATGTGACACCCATTCACGAAAAGGGTGGGAAGGAGGATCCCAGTAATTATAGACCATTCAGTCTGACTTCAGTAGTTGGCAAGATAATGGAACAATTTATACTGAGTGACATCACGCAGCACCTACAGGATGGCCAGGGTCTCAGGCCCAGCCAGCACGGGTTTAGGAGGGGTAGGTCATGTTTAACCAACCTGATCTCCTTTTATGACCAAGTGACCCGCTTGGTAGATGCAGGGAGGGCTGTGGATGTTGTCTATTTGGACTTCAGCAAGGCTTTTGACACTGTCTCCCACAGAATACTCCTGGATAAGCTGGCAGCCCGGGGCTTGGGCAGGAGCACTCTTTGCTGGGTTAGGAACTGGCTGGATGGCCGGGCCCAGAGAGTGGTGGTGAATGGTGCTGTATCCAGCTGTCGGCCAGTCACCAGTGGTGTCCCTCAGGGGTCTGTGCTGGGACCAGCTCTATTCAATATTTTCATTGACGACATGGATGAGGCTATTGTATCCTTCATTAGTAAATTTGCAGATGACACTATGCTGGGAGCGTGTGTCGACCACTTGGAAGATAGGATGGCTCTGCAGAGAGACCTGGAACAGTTGGATCGATGGGCAGAGTCTAACAAAATGAGGTTTAATGAGTCCAAGTGTCGGGTCCTGCACTTTGGCCACAATAACCCCCTGCAACATTATAGGCTGGGGACGGTGTGGCTGGACAGTGCCCAGGAGGAAACGGACCTGGGGGTTCTGGTCAACAGCCGGCTGAACATGAGCCAGCAGTGTGCCCAGGTGGCCAAGAGGGCCAATGGCATCCTGGCCTGTATCAGGAATAGTGTGGCCAGCAGGAGCAGGGAGGTCATTCTTCCCCTATACTCAGCATTGGTGAGGCCACACCTTGAGTGCTGTGTCCAGTTCTGGGCTCCTCAGTTCAGGAAAGACATTGAGATGCTTGTGCGTGTCCAGAGGAGGGCTACAAAGCTGGTGAAGGGCTTGGAAAACAGGCCATATGAAGAACGTCTGAGGGAGCTGGGGTTGTTTAGCCTGGAGAAAAGGAGACTCAGAGGTGACCTTATCACTCTCTACAACTTCCTGAAGGGTAGCTGTAGACAGCTGGGAGTTGGTCTCTTTCTCCAGGCAGCAACTGGCAGAACGAGAGGACACAGTCTTAAGCTGCGTCAGGGGAAATACAGGTTGGATATTAGGAAGAAGTTTTTCACTGAAAGAGTGATTAAATATTGGAATAGTCTGCCCAGGGAGGTGGTGGATTCACCATCCCTGGATGTGTTTAAAAAAAGACTGGATGTGGCACTTGACACCATGATCAAGTTGAGGTCTTAGGGCTGGGTTGGACTCAATGATGTTGAAGGTCTCTTCCAACCTACACATTCTGTGATTCTGTGATCATCCCTACTGTTCTATCACAACACTTTTACTAGCAAGCTGGGGTATATAATTTATTATGGTTTTAACCTAGCTGGTTTTTAACCTTTGTAAGAAAGCAAATACAAAAATACATTAAAAAAACACAGCTACTAATTTGACTTAAGTGTTTCCAAAATATCATTTACCACTGCAGAATCTGAAAAATGTCAGAGGTGAAATTTCTTAGATAAAATTATTTCAAAATTTCTACTATCTTCTATTCATTAAAAAAATTAATAGGGAGGAGATTCAATCATTTTGGTTTTTTTCCCTAGTTTTCTTACAATTATCCATTTTTTGTTTACTTCTGGCTTTTATTGTTGACTCATTCCCTTTACATATTGGGGGCTTTGTTGGGGAAAGTGCTGCAGAAACTGTAGTGCTGCTCCCAATAGACCTTGAATTGTGTCTGAACATCTTTAAGGCAGAACTTCAAATGTCAAAATATCTCCATGATCTGAATTTGTCTTGAACAAAATGTTGAAAAGTTTCTGCTATAAAGCCCAAAGCTCAGATTGGCAGGAACAGAGGAAGCATGAGGGCTGTTATTTCCTCTAAGACCAGCAGATAATACTTCCTATTAACACCTCCCAGAGATACAGACTATTCCAGTGTACCATATGTGTGACTATCTTTGTGCTATTAATTTTTGTGCCTGAAAGACTAGCTCAATAAACACAATATGAGGGAGTTTGCTTCTGAAACTATCTTGTGTGGTTTATGTTTATTTGAGACACACTCTAGCGCTTTAACTATGGATTTTGACTCATAAATTTCACTGCCTTACTGTTTCTCAGAGAAGTGGCAATAGAATTACTAGCTTTAAGATAAAAACCATTATGTCATCAAATCCCAAGTGCTGTATTGTGGAGACCCTTGAGCCTATCAGGGGAACTTCAAGGACAATGCCCTGGAGGAATCTACCATAGGCTTCAAGAATGCCTCACTGCTTAGGGTGGGAAAAAAGGCTTCCCTGGTGGTGCTCTGCAGCACTATGTTAATCTACCTCAGTTTTGCTTTTCCCATTGGCCTGTTGGCCTTGCCCACCTCTATTGTTCATGTATGTCCTAGTTCTAGAAGGTTCTCCTTTCCCTGTTTCCCCATTGGTTCTGTATCACTGATTGTTCGCCCTCCTATTCCCTATTGGGTCCTTGCACCGCCCTTGTGCCCTCCATTCACTGGCCCCTGATACTCTGCTCCACCCCCACTTGCCCTTGTACTTAAGTTTGAACCCTCCATTACCCTTGTCTTTTATCCCTGGACCCCTCTAGCATGTGGTATGTGGAATTCCCCATGGAATTCTCTACCGAAGACCCTTCCTGCCTTTCCTTCACTGACTTATCTGTGGTGTGTGTGAGTGTGGATTAAGTGACTGTTCATGTGCCTGAGAAGATACTTTCAGGGAGGTAGTGGCAACTACTATCCATCCATGCTGCTACACTGTATCAACAGTGTATTTTACAGATAAATGACAATTCCTAAGCCTCTCTATTAATGACAGCTATTTTCAAAATTTTGTCGACCCTGAAAGCTAGAATGGCTGGTATATAGGCATAAAGAAAACAATGACAGAAACACCTGCACTGTCTGAAAGGATTCTATTACCTTACTATCTTTATTGAAGTTTAGATTCTGGGAATAAGCAAAAGCTTGAAATATTTAATGATTATGCTTACAAAAATTGTCTTAGAAAAACAGCTGTCATAAGCTATTTTCTAAAGTTCGTCTCCTTTTAGGTTTCTTTGTTTAATTATATCTGTTCTATGAGAAGTTGAAAAACTCCATTATTTTAGTTCCCTTTTCAGTCAATAAAAACTCACTGGGAGAGAGCAGGAAGAAAGAGAGTGGGATGCTTCTCTGTTACAGTAAACAGTAAGACTTGAGATACATTGGGATACAGTGGTTCAGTGCCTGGTTCTGTCACAGATTTCCTGTGTGAAGTCAAGCAAACCTTTTGGTGTTTCAATTATGTATCTGTAAAGCAAGGATAACCACTGTCCCACACAGGACGTTCTTGGTTCACATTTATTGACATGCTAGAGGTATTCAGGAAGTCATGTAGAAGAACTCTACTGACCATATACCCATAACCAGTAGTCAAGATTACTGGAATGCCAGTGTATCAGGCAGACATCTCTCATAAAAACATACTTGCCTACTACCTGCAAAGGGGTGTCACAGCAGCAGTTTAACATTTCTGCAAAAACAAATTTCAAATTACAATTCAGTCAAATAATGAATGTGCAGAGAAATGAAACCTGTTGTTGAGGAAAAGCAATATAAACCCGGCTAGCATTTATTACCACAGTGCTCAAGACCATGCCACCCAACTGGGGCCTCCTTTATAGGATGACTGGCTTTAGAAGAGATACTGACATTTGGGGAGATAGAATCCATTAAGATAGAATCCACCTCTCTGCTATGAACACACCCTCTCCTACAGCACACAGAGACCAGGGAACGAACAAGGAAACAGGTCATGATATTTTGGCAGACAATGTGTCAAAGGAAAGGTGATCTTCTGCATGTAAGGTTGGACTAAATAGACATTAAAAGGCAGTGCCATAGAAAATTATACATATGCTGGAGAATTCTGGTTGGTGAGTTGACTCCGTCCATACACTATTATTGCTTCATACAATATCCCCATATGTTTCTCAGTCATTCTGTCTTTAGTGCCCATCTGTAAGCCATATCTATATTTATTTCATACCTTCCAACAGCAAAAGTTTTGGAAACTTGCTTAGAAAGATCTTTCAGATTTATATTTACACATACTCAGTGGCACTGTTACCTACATAATAGGTAATAATTTTCAGCTGAAAGGCTAGAAAAGTAACAATATGAAAGTATAATACTTCCTTTCAATTATCTCAAAGAGCTGGTTTCATTTCACAAAGGCAGATTACTCTGAATGTCAGCAATAATTTACCTCAGTAGTAAGGTTTCTGTCTTTTGGCCACCACAGTGTAAATGATGGTATTTTAGTGGTCTAACAAAGACTTTGAACTAACTAACTAACTAACTAACTAACTAACTAACTAACTAACTAACTAACTAACTATTTGAAATCAAATGTAATAATTTGTCTACCACGTTTTATGTTGAATTTCTTTGAAATTGACAAAACGTCATGTTTTGAAAAGCATTGTGTTGACAGAATAGCTTTCTATTATTTACATTTATGAAAAGAACACTCAAAAAGAACAAATTATAAGATGGACTATAGCAAAATAGATATAGATAATGTATTCAGACCTAGCTGATAACCACAGGGAAAAAAAACAGGGAATCTGAGTCAGCTTGATAAAGCATCCTACTGATATTACATCCACCCTTTAAGCCTCCATCAGTCAGGGAGAACTGATTAAGAGACAATCCTCTTTGCAGGTGTGACTTGTGGAAGTGTTCTTTATATTTCCTTCAGTATCAGCCTGACCTAGTTTTACACGGCATTGTAGGAAACCAGGAACATACAGCTAGTTGTATTTCCCCTAGGTGAAAGAAAACAGCCAATAGCTGGAGGGGTTCAGCTACTTACCATCTGGCAACAGATGCAAAGAACCTTTGATTGTCTTAAAAGCAACTGATTCACTGAGTTTTGGTGGACTTCTTTTGTTTCAGTCATCAGTAGCTCTCAGTGCCTCTATGGGCTCAGAGCACATTGTAACATACTCACCATCATCTGTTGAATATGAAATATTTCAGCTCCAGTGGCAGAGAGGCGGTTGGGAATTGAAATATCAAGAAAAGCTCCAGGAAGAGTGCTTGGTCCAGCATTGTAAACCTGCAAGAGAAAAAATCAATACAAATAAAATTACATACTTGACTTCTCATAAATGGGAAACTACTACAGATTTAGAGCTGGGAGTGGTAAATTTGGTAGGTAAATTTGAAGAAATATAAGTACTTTGCAGGTTTTTCAATGTCTTCAGAATAAGACTTCTTTTTTAAATGTGAGAATGAAGTCAAAGGATTAGCTTACCTAACAGTCTTCAGGCACAGCTCATATATCAAAGGAGAAGCAGTTTTGCAGGACAGTTGCCAGTCATCAATACAAACAGCATAAGACTTCTATTTTATATACAGAGACACTGCTAGTACACTGTGTGTTTTGGTAATAAAATCTTGAAGGTTATAAGAAATTACTGTCTCAGTAAATATTCTCATTTCCATCTGGTAACCACTGCATATGTTTTCCTTAGAGAGCAGAAGCCAAATAATTACTGTGACTACTGGACTATGTGTTTTCTGAGTGAGTTACCAGGATATGCATGTGAACAACTTCACATGCATATAAGTTCTGGCATTTTCAATTAAGTTACACTTTTAGAGGAAAATATTAGCTTTCTATTATCCCCTAGCCCTCAAAATTTCAACAAAAACACAAAGAATTTGCCATCCACCACTGAAATGTATCCAGTGAAAATTCCAAAATTTATGGGGTTTTGCTGAAGAGAAATAATCCATGGAAAAAAATCAATTAAATTAAGTTTTCACTTGTATTTACACTTTTTAGTAGGAAAAATATTTTCTGGTTCTTTCTAACAACACAAATATAAATGCATTAAAAAATATTAAAGTAAAAACATGAAGCTCATTACAATATTTATCCACACTGAGATACTACTGTGAAAAGATGTAACATGCAGTTGTTAATTGTGTAATGTACAAGTATTAAAACCAATATGTTTTCATTCTTCAAACACTATTTGTATTTGAAGGAATCCCTGACTGATAAACAGAACTAGTTTGCAATGCCAAATCCTCACAAAAGCCCTGAAGCTCCAGGCAGGGGGAGAAATCCCATTAGAATGGAGTATGATAAATGCTGCATAAAATAAAAACATAATGCTTCATGTTAAACATTTTTAAAACTTTGATTATGTCACTAAGATCAGATATGAGTTGTTGCAGAAAAGACATTTTCTGTTTCCTTGTTCATATTGGATCTAGTAGAGATTTTCACATATAAAAACCGCTATAGGCCCATTTTTTTGTAACACATCTCCTTCTCTTGGTTAAGGGACTATTATTTTTCTCCATCAAGCCAGTGTTGAATGCGCTAATGGCATCCTAAAGCATGTTTTGTTAAAATGAAAAAGGGGAATGCCTGGAGAAACCCCGCATGGTCAATTGGAAAATGTTCTATATATAATTGATCGCCTTATAGTGCCACAAAATTCAAATAATCCTGTCATTTCAAATTACTCTCCTTCATTGCAATCTTCAGGAGAGATGCACGTGCCTCGAATGGAAGTCTGAGTACAGGATCTAACCACTGTGAGTGGGAGGGCCTGTGTGAGCTTATCACTTGGGATTGTGGGTATGCCTCCGTTTCCACAGACACTGGGGTATGGCGGATACCTGCAAGGTGCGTTTGCCCTGACTTGCAACACCAAAAGCAGAGCATGGCCAACAGGCAACCTTTGAATGATGATCAGGATGTCGATCATCAATCGAATGGTCCCTCTACAAGTAGAGACGGAGTATTCTATCTTTTCCTTTGTTTCTAGAGTAGTGAGTGTTGACAAATTAGACTCCCAGTTCTTTGAGCAGACTAACGATGTTTTGTTTACTCTATTAGAATTAGTCTGATTCCTTGCAAGAATGAACAGCATGACTTGATATTGGTGCATGAAGAATTCAATGGCATATGCTAGACGATCTCCCTGATCATTCTAAGTCAGTGTCCGATTGAGGATCTATCTAGTAACTGGCAAATTACTACAAGGACCTCTTGTGCAATGCTTGTTCTCTTTCCTGCAAGGGCCCTGCAGGAGACTACAAACGCTGCCCTTCACCCTTAAAACAAAAAGGGGGAATTGTGGATGCTGAAAGCTGGTCAGAAGAGAAAGTCAGATAGACTTTCCCAGGCATTGCTCTGGGAGAGCTGGGAGAAGACATTCTAAACAATTTCTAATCTCTGCACCTGCTGCTTTTCCAACTTGTTTACTTGCAAGGATGTTTGCAAAGAGGTGTTGGCTTGAATGACCAATCATGTCCAGTAGTGTTGGAATGGTGTATAAAAAGGACGTGCCTTTTAATAAACATTGCTATATATGCCCGCCAAGAAGATTTGGAATCATATCATTATTTCAGCCGTCCCGAATACAACAACAATACTGGAGAGCAGATGTGTGACTAGTTATGGTATAATTTTCTACTTCCATATGGAAAAAAAATTAGTACTGCAACTGCTAAGTGTGTGCATGGGAGACAAGAGCATTTGATAGGACAAATGGTGGTACTGCCAATACATAGATTTTCTCTCCCTTCCCTTTTCTCACTTTGCGTTACTGAAAATATTTATCTAGTTAAAGCATCAGCGCATCCGTTCCTCATCTGGATTGACCAATCATTGGGTATGAGGGAGAGGAAGGGAAGAAGACCTATAAATCCCCAAGAAAGAAACCAGAATCACAAGAATTAATAGCCTGGTTCACAAAAGCTTTTATGTCCTAAAATCCTGCTTTCAGTCCTTCAATAAATAGCTAAGGGCACTGTATGACAGTGGGGGCTTAATTGCTCTGGATTGCAATCTGTCCATGGAGGTAGACATGTTATTTGTTATGAGCTGAGTTTTCAGACTAGGAAAACAGAAAGAAAAAAGACAAAACACTATTTTTCATAATAAATGAACCTACCTCTGCATTACTTACCATTCCCTAGTCCCATCTAGCAGTCAAAAAGGATTTGTAGGACTTGTAATAGATACAGTTACAGCAGTGAAACACAACACCAGCTAATTTTGGCCACATCACAAGAGTTTTTTATAATAAACCATCCATATATTTTGCCACATCGGGAATCATCTAACTGCCATGCAAAGTGTAACATATAAGTAACACTTTAATAATGCTGAGATGCTATGAGATGCTATGAGGTATTTATTAAAAGCTTCTCACACCTGTCTTTTTAGTGACCTCATCTCTTCCCTGTACTGTACTGTTATCAGTAGTGCTATAAATATTTTCATAGTGGGGCATTTAGCAAGCCTGAATCCCTAGCACGGATAGATATGTGTTTGTTCTCTTGGATAAAGGGTGCCCACTCCTTTGCTCAATGACTATGCCATTAAAAAGAATTACTCTTCCACTTTTAACTTGTGAATTCATCCAAGATGCGGCACTTGAGTAACTAGGGCTCTTTACTCAGCATATGAAAAAAAGGTGAAAGAGAAACAAACGGTAGGAGCCTTTTTTTCCTATGGAAGTGAGATGCCATGTTTGCAATTTTTGCCATAATATATTCAGATACAGGACATATGCCATCTTTGCACACTGTAAATATGGTATCCAATCAAAAATGCACTACAGCATTGTAGCAGGATGCTCTACCTGAGTGGGGATAAAACAGCTCAAACTAAACCCTTTTGTGAAAGTTAGTCGTGATGGATGGAGAAGGGTGGTCATGATGCCGTTGGTATTAAAAGACTGCTCAGGCTGACTTATCAATCCCAAAGTTAAACATTCAGACAGAATTTCCTGACAAAAACCAGTACCAGTGAGGATGTTACAGGCCAAGTTCCTGATAAAGGAATCAACAAGTGATAGTACAGATAACTTGTCTAAAGCTGTTGAGCTGGCACAGCTAGCCTAGAAACACACGTGACAGTTGATCACTTTATACTCAAGCTCAGTCCTACTTTTTATCAGCTTGGACTTCTAACACACCACTTCCAGGAGAGAGTCTGGAGGGTCTTCCCTTGAGTGGAGATGTCCATCAAGGTTTCTCCTTGAGGCTGAGCAAAAGAGATTTGCCCACAGTTGTTGCTATGAGTCAGTACACCTATATAACCTTTAGACAAAAACTGTTGACACAGTCGGGGCTAGGATTGGATCCACTTGCACCTAGACTCCTCTTTGAGAAGATGTTTAAAAAGCAAGGGAGTCATTTCTGAACCTTATAACTCAACAAAAGGGTCTTCTTTATAAACCTTGTCTGAAGCTTCCATTCTGCCCATGACTGTGATTGCAAAATCATGCACAAAAGCCCATACCACAGTCAGAATAAAATAGATGCAAAGAAGAATGTGCAGTCAAACAGGAAAGCAGTCAAAATAAAGATGAGTTTTACCTGCAGTGTGAAGTTGAGAGACTGGAAAAGGCATTCATGGTTTTCCAACTGAACAAAGTTGGACGCTTCCACAGAATCACCGTAGAAAAAAGAAGTAGGGAAGACTTCTCTGTAAGACCAAGATACAGATTTAGTAAGCGAAATTTGTGACCAAAACGAAATACATTTCTGTCTAGCTAAATTGCATCCTTTGCTTTCTAGTCATGTGAAATCCTATGGGATCATTTTGCATTAATCTATTTTTTGTGGTATGATTTCCTCTTGGCAACATTAGACTACACAAGCAGCGTCTCAACTGATCTGGGTTAACATCCCACCAATGAAGCAGACTTCTTTTGATTACTTATCCCTTTTTCTCCTTTCCTATCACAAATCCTTCTCTCATGGATGATTTGCCCAAGTCCCCTAGCTTGGAAATCATTGCACTACCAAGTTAATCTGAAGAAAAAGTATCTAAGAGGAATACTTTAAGCTACATATTCACTATAGTAACGCTTCAATTTTATTTAACATTTACATAGCATTTCAGGAATAAACACTTGGATAATTATCTAAGTTTCACTACCTTTATCATTAGCAGATAATTAAAGGAAAGATTACAGGAATATAACCTGCTTTCAACTGGAGTGGAGCAGTCCAAGTTTCCTCAACCACTCTTATCATCTAATCACACAGTAAAATGCAGTAGGATTTTATCAGAAATTACTTGGAAGCACAACACAGTACCTGAAAATCATGCAGAAGAAGACTAGGAGTGCTTTAAGCATCCTTTAAGTCTCCTTCTAATCTCAGGCTTCTCCACTGTCAGGAAAGGGTCCTGGTGCGATTTCAGACAAATCTTAGTCCTCCCTACTGGCTAAAACTCTGCTTCCTTCCCAGGTTGTCCTTTGGAATCAGAGCACTTTGAGACAGGATTTTAAGCCTGTTTAGATACATTTCCCTTTTTCCTGCCTGCATCCTGCGCCAGCGATTGCTAGGGGAAACAGTGCAAGACAGATTTTTCTCCTACCATTTAGTGTCATACTAGAAGGCTTCTCCTAAACATGGTACAAGCCATTCTGGGCTATTTATAACCAGGAATGAAGTTTGCTCCTCTAGACTCAAATATAGGACAATTAAGCTAATAAAACAAGCTTCAAAAAAATACTGTCCAAAATAAAGAGTATTACTAATATTACCATGCCTGGGAACCTCCAATAAACCAAACTTTTCTCTGGCTGTTGGATTTTTCTGTGAACTTCAATTAACTAAGCCTTGTCTAGGAGAAAGAAAAATATAAACCACACAGGCACTTGGGTGGGGCTTATAAATTCAGATACCTTGTGCTTTAAAAAAGTACATTCTGAAGAGAAAGAAGAGAAACCAATTTTTCTTATGTTTTGGCATGCAGTATTCTGCAAGTAACAGAGACCTAAAGACACAGATGAAAGCATTCATATCTGTAAAGCTGAATAAAAATCCATCTGTATCAAAGCATCAATAAACAACTTCTAAAGAATTTGTAACAATGAAAGCATTGTTACAAAAACTTTCAGAGCATGCTGCTGAGACTGTACTCTCAATATAGAGATTTTTGTCCTTGCTAGTCGTCTTGTGAAGTTTGACAGCACATTTCCTTTCTCTGAGCAGGCTCAAACACACCTCTTACCCATTCAGACTGCTGTGGCAGTAATTAGGGATTTTATTTCTATCCAACAAGATGAGCGTTATAAGGCAAAACCCAGTCTAGGCCTTGAATCTGAGTTTATTCAGCTTTTCAATCAAATCATATGTCAGTGCAAGTTAACTTTGTTCTACACATGTAGCAAGCATAGTGGTCAAGGGAATATTTGACTTCTGATGCCAACCTTCACTGGTCATTTAGACAATACCTGTAGCCTGCAGGTAGCCATAGATTGTGCCTGAAACAGACACTGACCCTCTGGAGACACTATTGATGAGTTTTTGTTTTCCCAGTTCAGGAATTAATGCCAGCTTTCTCAGTCTACATGAATACTAATTCATCTTTAGTGACCAGGTCCTCCAATTCTGACCCAAAGTACTGTTTGTGCTAAAGAATGGTCTGACTGTTGAGACTGACCACAAATCTTTCATTCTAGGTTTAAGATTGTGATGCCAAGTGGAATGGAAGAGCCTCAAGTACAAAGGCAGGAACTTGTACACATGCAGCCTTAGAGAGAGAACACAATGGTTATATGTTATACAAGTATTTCAGTCAAAGGGTGAATGATGCTCCACAGCTGGTAGTCAGATGCCTCACACACTCGGGAATACAGGAAATAGGAAAATAAACAGAAGCAGAAGCAAATTCTGCTTGTGGAATTAAACAGAAAGGCAAACAGCTAGACTTCACCAATCTCCTTAAAATTCCAGAAAATTTGACCGTAACCTTTGGCCTGGTGACTCTCAACCATTTCCTGAAAGACATGCTCTAAGGAACTAGATGTGGTTTACTTGTTCTTTTAAAATTTAAAGTTCATCATATCTACAGCATCACTTGAATTCAAGAACAATCACTAAAGTACCTATTTTAAATGTGATGGTAGCCACTTAGCATTAATTAGGAAGTAGTGAAAATGAGGTACAGTCTTGAAATGAATAAAATTTCCAGATACTGAATGAGATTTTCTGAATGACCAGAGTCTTGGAAACAAGGAAAAAGCAACAGTCTGGGTACATGTAAACAAAGAGAAGAATTAATTTTTTCACTCAAAGACACACAGATGTTATTCTTAGGATGATGCTGATGCTGATAATGATTATTATTATTGTTGTTTTTGTTTTCGTTTGGTGGCTGATACTTACCCACTGATGGATGAGTCCACTTCATGCATCAGGGGCACTGACAGGATTAGACTATTATCATGCAGACATTCCGTGCGTTCTAGGTTTCCACTAAGCCAGAAAGGAAAAATAAACATACTGCAAATCAACAGCCTTTGCAATATTTCACAGTTTCACAGTTATCACCTCTCTGCCTTGTACTCTGAGCCTCTCTGTTCAAGCGATATCAGCTCCTTAAGAATGTTCACCCGACTTTGGAGAGGGCACACACAAAAAGCATGAGTTTTGTGGCTGTGACATGAACAGGCTCATAACAAAAAAATGTATATTGGAACAAGGTGTGAATTCTAATATCTGTGGGAAACTACAGCAACCATTATACACAGTGGAGAGAAACAAGAACATTTAGACTTCCATGCTAGGGTTCATTTTCTCCCAGTCTGACTGCACATCAGTTTGTGAGGATCAAAGAAAATGAAGGTAATACACATCTCACAGAGGGTCTTGACTCACTAAATGAAAAAATGTTTTCAATATACCTGCACTGTATATTTGCTGCCACTGCAAGCAGCTTATCAGGCAAGGTCCTTGTAATGAACTGGCCATAACCTCTCAGCAATTCCACCATCTCTTCCCCCCTCTTCCTTTACTTAGCTGCCAAAATGAAAGCACTTCTGGTTTACATTGTCAAAGATAGTTGCTTCAGCCAGTCAAAACCAAAAAGAAGAAAAAGGAAAGTGAGCAATTATCTTTCATTTGAGTCAGTTTGTTTCAGTGTGAATACTTTATGTATGAAGTCTGGGGAATGTTCCTGTATTGCATGTCTAGCACGCAAACCTGCAAGTATTGTAATTTCTGATGATGAGTCTGCTTGTTGACTGACAGCTCAGCACAACAATCTTGAAAGATATGTTACATATATTTCCAATTTCTTCAGCAGTGACTCTGGAATCACTTTTGCTATGCAGTTCATTGGATTTACTCACAAATCAAAGTGGCAAAACAAAAGATTTGATCATATTATTTGAGGACAGAATTACTGAGGCAACAGCAGGCAGTAACCTCCCAAGTGATACTATGCAGATTATGAGTTGCCCAGATTACAAAAATAGAGCCTGCTGGCTACATACATACATGCTTAGATACAGCTCAGCTTCCTGCAACTGACACATTGCCTATGTCTGCTGATAAAGCCATGGCCCAGATAGAAAACCCCACAAACTTTCACTCCTGGGAATGAACCCAGAAGTTCTTTTCTATTAAAAGCTGTTCCTCTGAATGGACTCACAGTAGAGTCCAAAATGCAAACATTTCTCATCTAACATAAATACTGAGATACCATGGTGGCAAACAGAATAAGCAAGTAGAATTCTATGCAGGGTTCATGGATATGTTTTTATCTGATGAAATGGAGTAAAGGTACTGCCAAAAAAGTGAATCAGTGAATCTAGCTCTAGAAAAACAGTTCACACCTGGAAGCAAAGAAGAAAGTTTGTTGTTTTTTCAAAAACAACCAAATAGTGTAAGAGCAATATAAAATACTTCTTTCTCCAATTGTTCCAATATTGAACCAGTCTCTTGTCACAGATTCTACTGCCAAATTTGCAGCTACACAGGACAGGCTCAAGTAGACACTTGAAGGGCAACACTTGCTTTCCCATGACAGCCTGACACAGCTTCCCTGTCCAGCTATTTCTGCCAGAAATAGCTACAGTTCTGTGTGGAAACAATGTCTTCACCTATTGCAGTCTGACTGCAGCACAGGTTTGTTCTCTCAATTTTCTTATCACTGACTTTACCTCAGGGCTCCCTGCAACTCCTGTGGTAGAAAGATTTTATTACACTCATTTGACAGTGAGGGAATTGAGCAATTTGCCTAAAGTTACAAAGAAAATTAGGGTAATCAGCACTGAGATCTGCACTACTCTCTTTGGAGGTTCAACTAAATCCTTCAAATCATAACTATCCTCTCTCAACATTCTACAGTCAGAAACTTTTTCGTAACACCTCTAAGCATTCACTCAATGTGTAACAATTACTGTTTATTTCCTTGCTCATCTAAAGGCACAGACTAACACTTCTCATTGGTAGGGTACATAAATATAAGAAGTAAGGTTACAGAGGGAAGTTCTGTGCTATCCAAGGTTGGAAGACACTGGCTGGGCAAATATAAAACACTTCTGACCCATCTTTGCAGCAGCTGGTATTCACCTACCAGATACTTATGTCTCTGACTGAGAAGCATCACATGGTCATCTGAACACATGATGAACTTCTGATGGAGAATAACACTTTGCTAACATGCAAGACATGGTGACATGTCTTACTTTCAGTGTCTCATACCAGTCCTGTGTGCTGCAGGATCTTGTTCCACCTACAGCTGTTACGGCAGGGGAGGACTATGCCTTATGTGAGCAATCACTCAGCAGCTGCTACATCTTATCTCTCATCTCTAGCTTTTTGTAGAGGTGTCATCCCATTTGGGAGGAGAATTCAGGCTGAAGATCCTGATTTGGATACATAAGAATATGAAGTTGGCTCATTTACACAGTAAGTGGGAGGAGGACCTAGTCAAACACCCAACACATCAAAGCAGCAGTTCATGGCCAATGTTAATGCAGCTGTGCATTGGTTCCCATACAGACATTGACAGTGCTTGTGACTGAATCACCCATGCAGTTTGCTTCTTGTCTTAGAAGGCACAGAGAATGTATCACACCTTTTACCCTGCCCAAGAAAAAATGCCTATGTATGCATACTTGGCAACACCCTATTTCAATGCCTACTTCAAGTACCCTTTGGGAAATATCCTATCCAGATGTTTTCCACAGTCTGTCACAGCTCACTGAAGATCCAGAGGGGGTAAAAATAGATACGTGACTTTAGAGCCTAACAGTGGGATCCTTAATCACCTGATTAAAGCATTTATCTTTTTTGGTTTGCATCCCAGCATGTTTATTTTATTCAACTGCTGGAACAAATGGGTCTATCTTGTGTTGATCATCAACTGCAGGTGAGCTGAGCTTGATATATGGCCGGAAGAGATGGCCACTGAAACACAAGAGCCTTTCAACTGAGAGAATACAGAATAATCCTTCAGAATTGCAACTGCCTGGCAAAGAAAACCTGTGTATGATCCCATCTCATTTTTCAGGAAGCTTCAATACATAGCTCCTCTGCATCACCAAAATACATGCATTTAGCCACAGTAATTTAACCTAATTTACTACACTTATACATATCTACGTATCATGCAATTGTCAAGCACACGTAATGCACACTTCATATAACACAGAATATCTAAGCCATCTAGACATATAAGGATTCCCTTACCTTTGGGCAGTGACAAGGAAGGTAAGTGTTTCTTCCTGCCCGGTCAAGTGGCTTGTGTCAAAGATCACACTGAACTCATACTGCACAAAAAAAACCCAGTATTTAGAGACACTGCATATTGTTTCAAAATGTATTTATTCTCAAACTTTATATTTTACTGGCCTAACTGTACAAAAGTAGCACATTTTGACACATGGAAGATCACTTCCTCTAGTGCAAATTAGCTTTTAAGCCTTAGTAATTGTGTTTCTCTTCAAATACTATAGGGTTTGGGTTTTCCTTCATTAAGAGAAGGCTTTTACTAGAAATGCCATTCAAAGAGATTTCTTGAAGAGATCATCTGCCTGGGAATGAGTCTTCCAGTACAGGAGGATCACTACTTCTGATCAGACTTCTGATTGTTTTCATATTTCTACTGGAGTTTCTCACAAATTGTAAAATAAACAAAGACTTATGTTTTGTATACATGCATTCTTTCTAGGGGAAAGACAAATTGATAAATTTCTGAGTTGACCACTGGGGTCAGAGAGAAGGTCCTCTCATCCCTCAATCCTTGATCAAATTCCAAACCCTATTTAAACCTCAAATCATAATAAACTGTCTCTTTCTCTCCTCCCTTCTCAACCTGATGGGTGAGTGTTGTTCTTTTCATGTCCTAACTGTGACACACTACCTGAAACTATCTCAGCACCACTCTATATGATATTTGCTGATGAAGAGATCTTTTGGGGGAATAAAGGCCATGCCACAGGCCTGCACTTGGAGACTTGGAGCAAGTGGCACAAGCTAAAGCAGCATTCACTACACCCATCATAATGGGTGAAAACAGGTGCTAATTTTTAAATAAAATTTTTACTTTGATGAATAACTTCTCCATGTGACTTTTCTGCCTAACTCCAAAATGGACTTCAAAAAGTGTCCAAATTCATTGTAATTTCAATGGCTTATGTTCTAGATAATATTTTGCTATTGCATGTATTTTTTCAATTCCATTATAAATATTTTTTATTTTTTCAAAGTAGCACAAAAAAGTCAATTAAAAAACAGAAAGAAAAACTTTTATGTTGGATCAAAGGATGCATCAATTCAGATTGAAAGGATTTGCTTTTGAAATTGAAACTTTCTGAAAAATTTCAGACTCATTTTTTTCAGTTAAGTTATCCTCATCACATATTTATATATTTTTAAGTTATCCTCATTATATATATATATATTTTAGTATATATCTATATATATATATCTCCTTAAGTTATTCTTCATTTTCTCTCTGGGTTGGTCATTTTTATAGACCATTTTAGTGGTGGAAAGAACCCCGCTGGATTTTTAAACACTGAGAGAGTGTATCTTCTCTTCTGGAACAAAACCCTCTTTAAAAAAATCTCCCAGAAGACCAAAAGACGAAAAAGCCATTAGTGCATTTTCATTGTCATTTATATAAATCCAGCTGCACTTTAATGTGAAAGAAGACAAAAAAACTCACAGAGGCAACATAAGTAAGATAGAAAGTCCTTTTCTAATTTTCTTCAGAGGAAATATGTAAGTTTTTCACAGCTGCAACTCTTGCATCATTTTTCAAAGTCCTTTTATTGCAGTGCCCAGGGCACTGTCTTGGGCTCTGTCTGGTGGGAAGGAGGATAGCTAGTCTTTGTAACCGTGAAAGACTTGGATATCTGGCTTAGCGAGCTAAAGAAAGTATCAATCACAGACATTAATAGAGCAGTTGGCTTTCCAGCCACTCCTTGGAGACAGAGGTAAATGAACCATTAATCTGCAAATGCAAATATCACAACGTTACCTTAGACTTGGATCTCATGAAAGGAAATCCCACACTGCACTTGAGGAAATCTGACTCCAGTAACTCACAAGCAATGCCCAGTTCCTCCTGCAAGAAAATAAAAAAGACCTTAAAATTACAGATTTGGGGAGAAAAAGATTGCTAAGAAACAGCAACATGATGAAGTACTATAGAAAATTAAGTATTTCCCATCATAGCACTGTGTTGCACTTCCTTATTCCACATTAGTCAGACCAGCATTGGGAAGAAGACAGCCATCAGAACCTTGAGATAGATCATGAGGAAATACTGCATGACTAAACACATTAGAGTCAGGGAATCAGCCCAAATTCTTGGATAACTCAGTTCTTTCCTCTTATTAAAAGAAAGCTTTCCTTTATTAAAAGAAAGCTTTCAAATGATCCAGTGTCCTGGGGTGACTTTTTGATGCTTGTATCCCCAGTCGTCTGTTCTGTTTATGCTGTATGTTAAGTTCTGTATCTTTAAGACTAAGTAACCCCTGATAAGTAACAGCTGTATTAATTAACCAATACAGCCTTGCCCCTGATGAGTAACAGCTATCCAATAAAGATGAGTGAGATAAAAGAGGGGGTTAGCTGATAAGGGGAGGATCATCATGGAAGAGCAACTGTGAAGGGCAACAGAGACTCATAAAGCAGGATCCTGGAGAGAGGGAATTGCTACTGTGAGACTAGTTCTGAGACTGAAGAGGGAGAAAGAAGAGTTTGTTTTGAAAACAGTATTCACTCCTCTGTATTCCTGCTCCTGGACTGTGCTCATCTGAGGCATGGACAAGCAGCAGCAGGGAGACCTGCTTTGCTCTTAGTTTTAGCTAGCTGAGGCAGAGAAGCTCTCTGCACTGTTTTTTGGGTTTTTTCCTTGGCACTGTTTAAACCTACTCTGGACTGGAAAACCCTGAGGAGCACTGGGAGGTCACACCTGAGGCCCACCGGGGCCTGGACCTCCGGAGGGATTGACAAGAGACTGAGCAAGCTGAATTTACCATCCCACTTCAGAGCAATGAAAGGTTTTCTTGTTTCATATTATTCATTCTTTATGCTTGTGGGCACTTTGTTTGTTAAATGAATAGTTTTTTCCACTTTTTTTGAGGAAGTTCTTTTGCCAGACCAGTTGGGGGGAGGGACTCTATTCAGGGGTTCTCTCACAAATTTGTCCTAAACCAGGACATCCAGACTATAGGTTTTCTAAGGTAGTTTTTCCAGGTACCTGTACTATAAAGAGAGAACAGTGTTGGGAGCCAGTGACCAAACTATGCCATACACATGGTTATGGTGACTTTCAATGCCCCGATTTCTTGCTCTGGTCCACAAGATGGGTCGTGCTGGTATGGATCACTAATCTTCTTTAGTGAGACAGTGGTGACATAGATAAAGTAGAAGAATGAGCATCTCCTCATCTAAACATGGACTATGGACAGCCAATAATTCAAGTGCAAAAGGTTAGGGCAGCCCTATCCTGCTTGATTGGTGACTCCACTACAACAGAAATTCCTCTGGTGAATGGAGAGTGTTTCATTGCTCCATAAATGAAGTGTCTAGATCCAGATGAGCAAGTCCCCATTACAAGATTATCAGGAAATGATTCAATACTCTGCCACTGTGGGCAAGTTTATCTCACTAAACTTCAGGAGTGTGATTCAGCTTTGGAATCTGATATATGCTTTTAAGAGTCTACACAGCAAGTGACTGCTACATGATTTACATGTCACTGATCCTGTGGTAGTAAAAGGATGTAGAAAACAGTTCAGCAGACCAAATGCAGGTGTTTAATTTTGAATGAGTTGGATACCTGTCTAGGCCCTACTGTTGATTAGATCATCACCTAAACTATAGTGCTTATGGTATGTGCTATAATACAAATGTCTAAATTTTAGATATCTCAATCTATAAATAATTTTGTTCCAGACATGCAGCTGCGAATCTCTTTGCTACCAAACATATGATTTATTTGACCAATTTTCAGTATTTACAGCAGTTTTTGCAAAGCTCATGTACATTTCCTGAGTTAACTCAAATATGCACTTAAAAGTTACATTCTCAGCTGGAACAAGTATGAGTGGAAGGCACTTCCTGAACCATGCACTTGGGTTATAGGCATCACCAGGAAATGCCTCTCTGCCTTTCACATTCTGACCTGAGCACATTAGTGCTCTACAGACATTTAGCTTCAAAATCATGGTTTAAATCAGGGCACATATTTCTGGACAATGATAAATCAAATACTATCTTTCTTACCTGACTCAGACAGTATTTCACTTGTTTCATGAGAGGCAAAAATGTAAGAAGAAAATCAGTGCGCACTTGGAGATGCCTAATGGAGTGACATTATTGCAATACTACTAAAATGCCAGAGGAGTGGCCTTCCCATTCAGTTTATCTATGGATTTGCTTCCTTGCAATCTTTAGTAGGCTTCCATTTAGGAAATATGAAAGATGGCACTGCTTAGCAAATCAAATATCTAACTTCAGTACTACAGAGCTACTTTCCACATACGTGTTAGATTCTCTCCTCTAAATGAACACAAAATAGAAAAACAAGTGCTTCATGGGCAAAGTATCCCTTTCATTATCCTTTTCCTCTCAGGAATCTGGAAGGTTCTCCAGTTTCATGAGTGATTAAGAAAACACAAAGTCTGAGCAGCTGCATAACCAAACAAAAAATTTCACAGGTGTTTCCTCTGAAAACATTTTTGGTTCCGGATTGTTCAAATGTCCCTTGTTAACTAGGGCAAACTATGAACTCTCTCCCTTCAATGCCTAGCTTGTGTTCTTTCAAGAGGGGTTTCTAATTACATAGCTGTCCAGTATGGTGACAGTGGCCAGACAGACCCAAGAGACTGTCTCCTCTCCTCAAGGCCATATCCCTTCAGAGATGCCAAAGACATTGAGAGAACCCTCATACTGATAACAGAAGAGCACTCCTTCATTTTGCACATCAATGCCTTTGCAGACCAGACAGCTGGCAGGCAAATGCCCATGGTTTTATTGCCTGTAAAAGGAAATGACAAGATAATGTTGAATTCACTGGTTTTGCTATTGTTCCTTGGAAAAGCTTAATGGATGCAGGAAGATTGACTTTCTGGCATCATTAGCATGCTATCCAGCTTAATGATTAATATTAATACAACATTACTGAAGTTCCGAATGGAGACTATGAAAAGGTTATTCCCTGAGAGGGTGGTCAATCATATCAAGAGGCTCTCCAGTAAAGTGGTCAGGGCACCAAACCTGTAAGAGCTCAAAAAGTATCTGGACAGTGCTGTAGGTTATATGATTTGATTAGAGAGTCCTATAGGGAGCAGGGAATTGGATTTAGTGACCCTTATGGGTCTCTTCCCACTTGAGTGATTCCAGTAATGGAGCAAAATAAAACTTTTCAATTATAGGAAACAGCAGAAATAAGTTTGGCTGCATCATACTGGTTCAGCCTCCCACAAATTTATAAATCAAAGGCTACCCAGAAAACTTTTCTCATGTACTCCTTGGCTTGCTCTGTGATGAAGATGGAGAAGCTCATCTAATGAGTAAATATTTTGGTTTTCCTCCACTACTCACTGTTTAGCTTCAGGCTTCAATTTCAGTGTGCTGTTCTGGAGGGAGAGAAAATTGTTTCTTTATGTGGTTTCCTATGGTGGTCAGCTCTCTAAACTCAATTTTTCACACTGTTCCAGGAGGCTGAAGGGTCAGTGCTGTCTTATCTTACAAATAAGGAACAGCAGTGCAATTCAGGGCTTACAGAAATTGCAGATACCACTTCTTGCTGATGTTTAGTCATGCTTTTAGTGAGCAATGCTTCTCTATGACTATAGAATCCATTTGAAAAACTCAGCTTACTCCATGAGCTTCATAGCTGTTCCTAGTTTGCATAGAAAACATAGCCAAAAGGGTTGGCTGTTTCCCTTCCAACAAGACAGTGTGAAGCTTTATCTGGAAAAGTTTCTTTCTGAAACATTTTAAAGTGTTACATAGTCTTAGTCAATCAGATAAACAGATAATTAGTCAAGTGATTACTTAATCAGAATTGTTGACCTGGTTATGAGAAATATGACACTCAGGCTGGCTCACAGTCTGTTTCTCAAAGCTCTTTATCACAGAAAAAAAAAGGTTCCTCATCATTGTAACATAAGCAATGAAACAGTCAAGTTCAAGATATTGAAACTTCCTCAGCCTCATCTTTGACTTACCATTTTTAAATCAGACCTCACATGGGTAGTCCTCCCAAGTGAGTCTTGCACAGCTCCTATGGGATGACTTACTGACTAGCCAGTACAACATGACCATTCTCTCCCACATTTATGTCCAACCAAAACCCTTCAATCTTCCTGAGCCTGATCTGGCAGTTCATATAATTATATTTGGGTTTCATTTTTCCCCACCCTTAGCATCGTTCATTTCTTCCCCAAAGGGAGAGCAACTCTTCTGCACTGATGTTGGCCTTGGTGACAATCCAGAGTCATCACTCCACTCCTTCAACTTTCTCCCCACTCATCTCCCCCAATGACCGGTTGCAAGTTCCTTGCCTAAAACATCTTAAGTAATCTTCCCCAGTCCATTAACTTCATCACTGGTACTCCAATGCCTGACAACTCTTCTACCATATTATGACTATCAGCAAAAGCAAACATTCATAGAAGTACAGGTCATTTGTGTTATTTTGCATCCACCAGTGTTCTTACAGAGAAGGTGTGAATTCAACTATTCTAGTACTCATTTTTGAGTTGCTAGCTCTTTGCTTTTCTAAGCATACAACCTACAAGTAAATACTGCATCTGCAGTATTGACAAGGAGATGCAACATAACAATACTAAACATGCAAAAAGGATATGCTAGATGTAGCTCTCAATAGAAAGTTATATTAGTTTCTGAACTTAAGGTAATTTCTGTATTGTGCTGACTACTGCTGACTATCTGTGCCAGAGTTCACATCACACTTTTAAAAACTCTTCTGATTATCTGTTCTTTTTTAAGGAACTTTTGATTAAAACCACCAATGAAATGGTATTGAAACTTCATTGAGGAATTATTAAAATAATCTGTGTATTTTTAAAAGGGAAAAAACATCAAGTTGCTAGAAAATACATTTGCCAGCAGTTTATATTTCTCTTTCCCTATCTATACTCAAATTAAAGGGTTTTTTTATTGTTGTTGTTTAAATTGAAAAAAATTCTCCTCACAAGTCTTGGCAACTAGCACATACATTCTGGAACTGATGAGAAAATGTCCTCAAGTCTTGATAATATGTTGGCAGAACACTCCTGTTTTGAAGATGTTGAAAATTTACTTAACTTGCTAGGATTTTTTCTTGTGATGCTACTCGTTTTTCAAAGGATACGAAAGCAGAATGACAAGAGTGAGTTCCAAGCAACCCTGCATCTGTTGTCAGAGCACACACTCTTGTTACTGCTTTCCTTGTTGTTATTAGTTTTCTTGTTCTATGCCTGTCTGTGAACCAGTGCACTTAAAACCACAGAGGATCATGAACAGTATCCTCATCCAACAAGTCTCAAAACAAATATCCTGAGAAAGTATCTCAGAGAGGGCTACTTGCACTGTCTACCTCATGCTATGCTAAGTCTCAAAAGTTAGGTACTATGCATCTACCTACTATATCCTCCCTGGCATATAGACTTTATAACTAACCCCACTAGCTATTTGGAAATTCTCTGACCTGCACCAAAGGTAGGGGCTTACACTGGCACTGGGAAAATTTGCTAAATTTGTACAGTCCTTTATTCTCATCATGGACCCTGACTAAAAGGCATACTTATTCTTCAGTAATTTCCATGTGTACTTTTTGTGAGAAGGGATACTTTCCCAAATGAGAGTCTAGATGAACATCTGCATGTTTTGATCCACATAACAGGACAATTTTATATAGACTTCACCTGCATTTTAAGAATTTTTATTTTTGTGGGATCACACAAATGTCTGTTCACAGCTGGTAATCTGCTTCCTATACATGTGGCTTGCAAAGCTGGATAGAACAAACACGTCAGGAACCTAAAATAAAGACTCATCACTCTGATAATGTTTGAAATGGCTCCTTGAAATCACTCTTCATGATCTTGGTCTAAGCTCTTCAGTTGTGCTATCAACAACTCATGGGTTTCTCTATAGTTTGGAAAGCAAAATTTTTATTTTGCTTCTACTTATCTTTCCTCACCTCGCAGTTCTCTAAATGCCTTCACTGAGGCTTCAAGGATATAAAGATGTACCAATTAATTTAACAGCCACCTCCTGAACGTACTAATGTACTTTCTTTCCACAGCAACTGAGGTACAAAAGAATGTGGGCCACAGTTATCCACATATGCAGTGCAATTAGGGATGCCTGAGCTCACAAAAGGCTTGGGATTCTTTCCAGATAAAAAATCTGGCTCTGACCAAGTTTCCTTATGACAGACAGCAAGTCCAGCTCAAGTAATTTAATCTTGGAGGCCCCCTCATGTGCATGCAGCTTAGTTGTTCTAACACAAAATTCCACAGACACCACACTTCCTCTAAAATAGTGCTTCATAAGGTATTTTAGAACTGCAGGAACACAAAGAGGATTAGTGGTATTACTGACTGGGAACTGACTGGCTGTCATCGTTTAACATAGCTTGTTTTTTAGTTAAAGAGAAAATCCATCAGTTACAGAAAGTGATTCGCTGTGAGGACTGCTTCCTCCAGACCTAACAGAACAAATCAGCTGGCTAGGTTTGAATATTGACACATTGTTAAACCACTAAGAAAGCTGGACACATCTCTGTGAAGACGTGAAAATGAACAAACCCTGGGAAGCTCTCTTTTGCTTCTGGACTTTGAACAGGTAACTGGATGCTGGCTGGGGCAGGCCCTGCTCTGCTTCACTGCTGGCTGGGCTCCCTTCGCTATTGCCGAGTTCCAGCCATGGCTGGTGGGCCAGGCCAGCTATGCTCCAGCTGTGAGCCACTGAGCCATTCTCCTGACACCGTAGAAAGACCACACAGCTGAGAACTGAGATGGCTCTGTGGCCCGCATGGAGAGTAACCCGCAGCTGGAGTTGAGCACAGCAGGGGCCAGAAGACACCACCATCCTGGCCCAGCCCCCCGAGATCCTGGCACAGCCCCCCCTTCCCAGTGCAGCCTGAAATACTTCATCTCGACAGCTCCAGCCACTGCCTGGCAGAGATCATATGACCTATCTGCAGGCCCAGGTGAGATATTAACTCTGAGTGCACAGATGAAACTTGCAGACATCAATCCTCTCTCAAGTGAGAGAAAAGGAAAGAGTGAAGACACTTAGAGAAACAACATAGACACATCAAGGTCAGTAAAGGAGTCAAATCCCAGATGGGAGGAGAATGAGGAGATGCCTTAGTCTTGGGCTGAAATTCTCTTGAGAAGCTATGGTGAAGACACAATTGCTACATCAGACTCTTTTCCCTGTAACTCATGGAATTCACTGGGGGCATGTAGTGTTCTGACAGCCATGAACAGAGGCTTGCTGAAGCAAGCAGATGTTGAAGTAACTGTGATCCAATGAGAAGTTTGAACAGAGAGAAATGAGAGAGATGAGAAACCTCGCCCCAGGAATAGAAGAAGAAAACCTGTTTCTCAGAGATAGATGAAGAGAACTTTTGCTTTTATGCTAGAACAGCTCATCCTTAAAACAGTACCCCGTAAGTAGACATGGCCCATTAAAGAAGCTGTGGGAAAGCTGCAAGGCATGGGAGGGACTTTCACACTGCAAACAGATTTTCCTTTCCTGGGTGTCTGATTCACTGTAGCCTTGAAGCCACAAGAGGACTGTTTCTTGTGGAGAAGTCTCCATGGCATGGCAAGAGAGACTCCTCTCCCTAAGAGAACTGAAGAAAGACTATTCTAGAGGCAGTAAACTGACTGAAAGTCCCAGGTTTTGTCTCTTTATGTTGTCAGTGGGGAAGAAAAGAGGAGGTGGGGGGAGAAGTATATTCAAGGTTTAGTCTGATTTATTGTTATTTTTTCTTCTAATACTGTTAATAATGTTTTCTTTATACCCTTATAAGTTTTGAGCCTGCTTTGTTCTTTTAATCATTATCTCACAGCAGAAAATGAGTAAATAATTCTAGAGGGTGCACTGCCATTTGGTCAGCATTAGATCCACTTCATTAATTGGTGCATTGGCTGGGAAACTGATTGGCGAACCAAAACCACTACACTGGCACTACACAATAATTCAAGATCATCTGAAATTACTGAAATGGTGTCTGACCTACCTCAGACACTTCTTACAAGTTGCTTTGATTATCATCCTCAAAAGCCTTTTAAGCCTCTCTTCATAAAACTAGCAGTCTGATGTCTCCTTTGTGTCTTTGTCAGCAGTGCTCTCTAGTAACTGAGCAGACTTTAGTTACTAGAGTAACTGAATTTCCTCTGTTTCTGTGGTGGACATTTCCAGGCACAGACCTTCCCAACTTCATCAGTCCACAGCCAATGCCAAAGACATCAGGAATTCACTTTTGCTTGGAAATCTCAATATCTCACAAACTGAGCCTGCAGTTTTGGGGTTTGTTTTTTCTACTTTTGCTCATGTATTTCAGGAGTTCCAAATGCACAAAGCCTTCAAACAACCACTACCATCAGTACCCAACTCTCTCAGTACTGCACAACCCAGGGATTGGACAAAGGGGAAGCACAGGTCGATTTGTGCTTAGTGTCAGGTTGCACTGCTTCTCTAAGGCTTCACTTCCTACACAGTGGAGATAGCACTCAGTGGTGGCACCAGGCCACCTGGGAAGGCCACAGTGCCCCTCACGAGCTGTGAGTATACATTGCAAGCTGGGGAAAACATCATCCTGTTACTGATAGTAACTCTGAAGACACACTGCAGTAGTTAACACAGGTCGCTGTAGCTTGAAAATCATGGGTCCAGGAAATATTTTCATGTGCATTTCAAGAGTTTCTCTTCTCAGAGTGAAAATCCCACAATTTTTGTTTCACTTTACGGAAATATAGTTTACTTGGCAATTTCAAGTATCTTGTGGTCAGAAACTCTTCTGCGTATAAATTATAAATTCTGTGAACTGCTGTTTCATCAATTGACCCTTGCCATCCCAATGCTTAACGAGCAAGCAAAACTACCTACCTGAGTATGTTGACATTGACACAGCCAAATCTGCATATGAAGATGTGAGGCTGTTTTCTAATAATAAATCCATCCTTTGATTCATTACCAGAAAATAAACTTGAAAGGGGGTTGGGGAACCTCAACAGTTGTTTCATAAAAAGAACTAGAAGGAAAAACAAAAATTTCTTTTGACATTAGGGAGAAATTTCCTGTCCTATTCCATGATCTCACTAGTAAATGCTGTAGGAACATCCCACCCTGAAACCCTGCAAGCCTGGCTTCAAACATCTTGGATTTGCTTCTTATTTTGAGAAAACAGCTATTTCTGTATTATTTATTAAAGCCTCTTACCTCTTCCCTCTTGTCCCTGGATCGAACCTATTTTACAGATTGCTTACTGATCCCAGCCAACACAGCACATATTTGAGCAAACAGGGAAAGACAAAAACTTTTCTATTTACTGGATATTTCCAACTCTCTCTCATAAACGTTTATCTTAACTGGGGAGAAGCTATTGCAGCAAATTTTTAAAGCACAGAACTTCAGAAGCTGAAGAGGCAGCATAAATTGTTCATTCAGCTCAAGTGATTAACCTCCAAAACAATTTTCAGAACAATTCAACAAAACCAATCATGTTTTTGTTCCCCCCATCTTCTAAGCGATATGCAGGGCAGGTGGTGAAAATGTAAAGAGAAATGGGGATCTGGTGCCACCCTGCGAAGTTCCACCTCCTTTGCTGTCACACTCTCATTTTAACAGACCAATTAGACTTACACTGACTTTCACTGTACTACACTAGCTAAATATTTCTTTTCCCTGCGTGCTGAGAACTGTTGAACTTAATTTTTTCAAGAAAACAATACAGGAAACGTCACCAAGATACATTATCCCCACAGAGCTCTTAGGACAGCTGACCCTCATTCACTGTGAAGATGGCCACATTTCAACTATGTTGTTTGGCCAGGTTCAACTCTATGACCCATTCCCATATGTGTTAATGTACAGCTACACATTTCTCCACTACAGAATAGAATTATAGAACCATTGAGGTTGGAAAAAAACCCTGATATCATAAAGTCCAACCTTTGGCCGAAAACCACCTGGCTGACTAGACCATGGCACAAAATGCCACATCCAGTTGTTTCTTGAACATCTCCAGGGATGGGCATTCCACCACCTCCCTAGGCAGTCCATTCTAATGTTTAACAATGAAGAAATTCTCCTGATGTCCAACCTGAACCTTCTCTGGGACAGCTTGAGGCCATTTTCTCCTGTCCTGTTCCTGGTTAACTGGGAGAAGAGGCCAACCCCCACCTCCTTCCAGGTAGCTATAGAGAGTGATAGGATCACCCCTGAGACTCCTTTTCTCCAGACTAAACAACCACAGCTCCCTCAGTCACCGCTCATAAGATACGTGCTCCAGACCCTTCAAACAGCTGCGTTACCCTTCTCTGGATGTGTTCTTGTTATGAAGGGCCCAGAAATGGACACACAATTTGAGATGTGGCCTCAGCAGTGCTAAGTACAGGGGGACAATCACTTTCCTGGTCCCACTGGCCACAGGACCCAATATATTATTCCCAATATAGCTCAGGATGCCATTGGCCTTCTTGGTCATCTGAGCACACACTGGCTCATGTTCAGCTGCTGTCAAATCAGCACCCAGAGCTCATTTCTCTCTGGGCAGTTTTCCAGCCACTCTTCCCCCAGCCTGTAGCAATGCCTGGAGCTGTTGTGACCCAAGTGCAGGACTTGGATCTTGGCTTTGTTGAACCTCAAACCATTGCTCTCAGCCTGTCCTAGGGTGACTATGATGCCTGTATCACCAGTCGTCTGTTCTGTCTGTGCTGTGTGTTCTGTACCTTTAAGACTGATTCTGAGAGGAGCAGGGAAGAAGACGCATGCAGTTTGTTTTGGAAAAAACACTTTTCACTCCTCCTCACTTTTTTTCTTTCATCATCGTCCTTGAAGGTTTTTTTTCGTTGGACGCACGGACAGCGGCAGGAGAGTTTTTTTTTTTCTTTTTTTAGTTAGTCTAGCTAGCTGAGGCAAAAAGCTTCCTGGACTGTTTTTTTTCCTTTTTCCTTTTTTCTTGGGACTGTTTAAATCTGTTCTGGACTGAAAACCCAGGGGAGCACCAGGAACTGCACCTGTGGCCCACCTGGGCCTGGATCTGGGCATTTTCCAGTGCCGAAAGGGACCGGGAAAGATAAGAGACTGAGAGAGCTGAGGTGGCCCACAGCAAGGACTTCTCTCAGTTTGCCATCTCTCTCTCTCTCCGGACCAGCGAGAGGTTTTGTCGTTTCATATCATTCATTCCTTATGTTTGTGGGCAGTTTGTTTGTTAAATAAATAGTTTTTTCCACTTTTCTCTGAGGAAGTTCTTTTCCCGGACCGACTGCGAGGGGGAGGGGCCATTTAGGTTTTGCTCTCCAGAGGAACCCCCATTCGGAGGTTTCCTCCCAAATTTCCCCTAAACCAGGACACAGCCCATCAATCCAGCCCATCTGGAACCCTATGCAAAACCTTGTTACTGTCTGGCAGATCAACACTCCTTCCTAATTTGGTGTCATCCACAAACTTACTGAGGGTGCACTTGCTCCCTTCATCCAGATCATCATACTGAACAGGATTAGTTCCTGTAGAGAGTGGTTTTCCCAGGGAAGAAGAAAACCCCTACTTGATGCCCTGGGAAACCCCTTTCTAAGTACAGTAAGCAAAAGGCTTACTCACATGCTCCCTTTGTTCAAGCATGCCAATCGTTGCTAGAAGGTTCCTTTTTCTTTATGTTACCCTAAGCTGATTTTTGGTGCATGAATTTTAATATTCCTAATCATTCTCCCCTACTGGACCCTTCTCTCAGACCCCGCCTTAACTCCTCCCCACACCAGGAGGCGTAAATACACCTCTCTGACCCTGGACCCTGCCTTTGGTACCTTGTGACTGCTTTTTTAGTTTTCTCCATGTATAGTGGATGCCTTATTGTTTGTTATTTTCGCATTATTAAATTCTGTTTCTGTACAGCTAGATCAAGGCTGCCTCTCTATCAAGTTGCCATCAGGGCAGAGTCCAAAGGAAACTCAAAAGGGTCCGATCGTCCGGGCTTGGACCCCCGGGAGTTTCAGGTCCCAATATTGAGATCTGGGGAACACCACTATTGACTGGCCACTAACCAAATGTGCCACCATTCACCACCAAAAAAATGGATACTTAGGTACTGAATGGGAAAAATTCACGATCCACATAAACCAAAGAATGACAAAAAGGTGCCTTGTTAGAAATGTACTATCAGTTTGCCAATCAAGACAAAACCTTTGCTCATAAAAATCTGAAGACATGCATTTTTAAAATATTGCACTGGCTAGCAAATACACCAATATAGTACCAAGCATAAGGCAAATAATGTACTAAACCATGTCCTCCAAGTTCCACATACAAAAATATAGTAATATGAAAACTAAGGGAAAAATCAGTTTCTGACTCGACAGTGATATGTTTAAAATGCAATCATAAGAACTATTAGACTAAGTATCTCTGACACACATTCAGAAGTAATTTAGATTGTGCTATTCCCACAAAAAGGCTTTTCTCTATAAAACTGCAGAAAAATTGTTTGTTTAAATGCCTGTCCAGACACAATTCAATTATCTAGAAAAGAAAACTCAGTCTTAAGATTCAAGAAAAAGAATGTGCAGAATTATACACTGTTCCTATACTCTTTATACCCTGACATGGAGATCCAAAATACATATGCTGTTGCAATCAGTCAGTGTATTGCATTTGACTACACCTTTATTTAAAAGAAAATGTAGATGAACATGTATTTTTTTATTCTTTATTATTCCCTCATTATCTGTGCATAGGATTATTATGATAAGCTTAATAACAACAGTGCATTCTTGTGTGTATGAGTCCATGCTCTCCAAAAATCCAGAGAAAAATCAGAGATGAGAAAATCACTGGGAGAAGATGTAAGCTTTCCTTCATCTCACCTCACACGTAGGTATATGTACAGATGTGCTCTCACACATATGTATTTCACATTATTAAATTGTGGCTGCATGCACTATTAACACAGATACTGTTTTTTAATTATCAGAGAGAAATACTCTGGTGGTTTAATCCCAGCTGGATGCCAGGTGCCCACCAAAGACACTATCACTACTCTCCTCAACTGGCCAAGGGAGAGAAAATACAACAAAAGGTTCATGAGTTGAATAAGGACTTGAAGAGATCACTCATTGATAACCATCACCAGCAAAACAGACTCAACTGTGAGGAAATAATTGTGTGGGGAAATGAATTTAATTTATTACCAATCAAAATTGGAGCAGGATAATGAGAAGCAAAACAAATCTTGAAAAAACCTTCTCTCTACTCCTCCCTCCTTGTCGGGCTCTACCTCCTGCTTTCCAAACAGCACAGGGAGATGGGAAATGGAAGTTATGGTCAGCTCATTACATGCTGTTTCTGCTGTTGTGTCCTGCTCTGGGAGAGAAGTCCCTTCCCCTGCTACAGCTTGGGGTCCCTCCTATGGGAGACTGTTCTCCATGAACTTCTCCAATGAGAGTTCTTCTCATGTGCTACAGTTCTTCACTAACTGCTCCACCATGGGCCCCTTCCACTGTGTGCCGTCCTTCATATGGTCTGCTTCAATTGTGGGCCCCCCACAGGGTCATAAGTCCTGATCTAGTGTGGGGTCCTTTCTCCATGGTCTGCAGATCCCTGGCAGGAGACTGCCCCAGTATGGGCTTCCTATGAGGTTGCAGCCTTTTGGGCATCCACCTACTCCAGTGTGGGTCTCCTTCATGGGCTGCAGGGGCACAGTTGTTTCACCATGGTCTGCACCACGGGCTCAGCTCTGTATCTGGAGCGCTTCTTGCCCCACCTTCTCCACTCACTTTGGTGTCTGCAGATTTGTTCCTCTCACACGTTCTCACTCTTCTCTGGCCACAATCACTTCTGCATGATAACTTTTTTCTTGATTAAAGATATTATCACAGAGGTGCTACCACCATCTCTGACTGCCTTGGCCTTGACCAGCAGCGGGTCTGTCATGTCATGACTGGCATTGGATATGGAGGAAGCCTCCAGCAGCTTTTCTGAGAAACCAGTCCTATAGCCCTCCCTGGTACCATGCAACTCCAATAGTTATACACATTTTTATTTGACAACAAAAACCTATCATTAAAACATGCTGCTCCAAAAACTAAAAGCAGGAAACAAAAGGGAGAAATCAAACAAATTAGCCATTATTCATTTTCTAGTGGTACTTCTGAAAGCATGGATAATATATGCCCACATATATAGTAAGACAACCTGTATAAGTTGTATGAGGTGTATAAGGATTCAATGATAATGAATATTGGTGTATTCAACTGCAACACAGATACTCACTTTTAGTGTTAAAATGAAATGCTTAAATTCATAACGAGTTCAGAAAATAAATTCAAGTATCATCAACTACACAAAGTTTGAAAAAGTAAACTAAAACCCTCACAAATAATTCAACACACACCCCTCAACTCACAATTAAAACCAAATAAATAATGAGGAAATACAATCAATAAAATCAAGCCTTATCCTACCCTTCTGTCCTTTCGATCCTTCACTTCAACTGTAAATAACATTAAGGTAATAACAATAATAATGAGCTTGGCACTGGACATTTTTCCTGGAATTTATAAATCTTAGTTCAACATAACATCCCCCAACAACCAAAGCCAAATACGAAACCCCAGGAAGTGCCTCCTTGAAACACACATAGTTTTGGGGATTTTGGTCTTTCTCTTTCAGAAACTCAAACACAGTCTGCATTAGGATATCTTCCCCCAAAACCCTTTTAAATCATGAATACCTTGAAACCTAGGGACAATGTTGAAATGCAAAGGTATAACCCATTACGTACTGCATTTGGATATTGAAACAGCCTTATTTAAAATATATTTTTTTTCTTTAAAATAAAAACTTAGAAGATCACTTGTAACGCTTTAAGAGGTACCACACTAATTTATAGAGCAGTTTTTTACTGCACTCTTCCTTTTCCCTTGCTAAGTGGAATTCCCTTCGTCTGCAGATTGTTATGGCCAAAAGTCAAGTGCAGGTTTTCTGGCCTCCTCCCAAAGGTAGGCTGCAAAAGCGCTGCCATCTGGGAATGTGCCTGGCTTAGCATCCCCTGCAGCCTGCCTTGGTGGGGGATCCACACTGAAGAGGTGGTGGCCTGCTCACCACTAGAGCTTGCAACAAAACCAGCTGAAATACCTCTCACTCTTCCTCCCTGCTGCGCTCAATGCCTCTGGTTTTAATGAAATGCCACAGCAAGCTCCCTCTCAAAAAAAAAAAACAACACAAAACAAAAAACACAAACCAAAACTAGATTTGGGGCCTCATTCAGGTGCGGTTTAACATGCCTGCTTATGCTAACTGGAACAGATATAAAACCCACGGACAGGAAAGTTTGTGATCCCTTAAGCAGCACTGGCTCCTCCTTTGATTTTCAGCTAAAAACTTTCCACAACCTTACTCATGTTTTTGACTGTGCAGTTGGTTTTTTTTTTAGTCTTTCTACAGCAAAACTGTCATTAACTTCGGAGAGGCTATATCTAAGGTATGCCATATGATCTTGTCTCGTGCTTAGTAAGATTAAAGAGGGTTTGGGGTTTATCCTATCAGTTTCACAGGAGAAAACTAAACAACTAGGTGAAAGAGAACAATTGGCACTACTTCCAGTCACAGAAGACCACGACTACATCATTCTAAAGGACTAAGCAGTCAAAATACATATAAATATATATACACATGCATATTATCCATATAATATACATGTTTACATATACTGAAAAGATAGACAGACAGATAGATAGATAGATAGATAGATAGATAGATAGATAGATAGATAGATAGATAGATAGACTGATTTGTTTACAGTTCAATTGGATTTTACATCTGGGGTGTAATTTATCTTCTAACAGCATCAGAGATGCCTGTTAGAAAAGTGACCAAGAGAAACTCCTGGCAAAACAGAACTGACCTTTCATACCAGAAACTCAATAAACTTAAGGCTTCAAATAACAACAAAAATAACCCCCCATTTCTTGCTGTAATGAAAGCCACTGAAAGCTGTACAAGTTAATTATTATTTAGGTCTTTTGCAGAGGATGCCAAAGTTCAGACAATTTTATGCCTCATCCTAAGAACATAGGAGATGAACCCTGTCCCACAGATTTTTCACCTCAGACATTGGCAAGTCTCTGTCCACTGAGTTTAAGAGCAAAACATGATAATGAAGTGAGACATTGGAACACAGTAAAGTCACTGGTGATCTTTGGGATCCATAGGGACAGTATTACCTTTAAATAAGCATATCCAAGAAAACTATATTGAGTTCACTATATACTGGGCTCTATCCTCTGTGAAGGGTTTTTACCTTTCTCCTAGCAATGTTTATCAAAATAATAGTCTGGACAGGGGTGGCTGGATCTTGGCAACAGAGGCAGCTAAATCTCTCTGCCAAAGCCCTCTTCCATGACTTGGCACTGCTGGCTCCCACCTCTGTGCAGCTCCTGAAAATGTGTAGGGAGAAGCAGCTTGGCTGGGGAGTTATGGGCCACTCAGAGATTGAAACAGGGTGAACAGCTACTGGCTGTAGCTCATGAAGCCCTTCTCCACCTCCTTGAAGAAGTCTCATAAGTTAAGTGCTGTGGATCTCCTTTTCCCTACTGCACCTAGATGGAAACCAGGACCTCTGCTGACGCCCAGACATGGAAATATGTCACATTGTGTGGTACATCTGTTCAGTATGATGATCTACACCAGCACGTAAATCAGGATTCACTGTAAATGGTCTTTGCTATAGCACAGGCTGCCTTCTAAACCCTACAAAAAGTACATCTCACATGACTGTATTCATCCACCCAGCTGTTCTTCCTTTAGAGAATCATTCCCCCAGCAGACCTGTGAGAAGGACAAAACTAGGCAATCACATAAAATCTCCTTTAATAATCTGAGCCACACAAAGCATCCCAGGATCTTCCTCAAAACCACTATATATATATACACACATATATATACACATATATATATAGTATCATAGAATCATCAAAGTTGGAAAAGACATCCAAGATAAACAGACAAATTAAAAATCATTATGAGCTACTTCCAGGACAAACACTTTCCACACTGTGTAGCGGTTTCACGTTCACCTCTGTGTCTGACAAATTTAGTGTAGTGGTTTGAGTGTCTACTCTCTTTTCTTTCTGTGAGACAGAATTAGGAGAAAAAGGCAAGACAGGCCTAACTTAAAAGTAAACAGATAGTTTTATTAACACACACTAAAAAGAAGAAAATAAGAATCAAATGAAACTCTCAAAAAACACTCCTCCTTCCCCCCACAAACTGTTCACTTTTCCACAAACAGCATAAAAAGACAAAAGCTGTGATTTTTAGTCAGTTTTAGCTTTCTAAAAATAATTTTCATCAGTTCTTCAGGGAAAAGAGTCTCTTTTAGTTTACCACAGAAGTTCCCTCACTGACAACCTAGAACAGTTTTTGTGTGGGTTTTAACTGTCATAAAAACAGCTGCCCAGGGAATCCTGCTTCAGTGACTCCTCCCATTAGCAGTTTCCCAAGCTGCTTATGGGTCATGAGTCTTAGACTCTTGCATACTGGGGTGTCACCTTTTAAAGATGAATACTTAAAAGGCAAAGGATTCTTCATCTCAAGGAACAGAGATCCTTCTCACTTCTTCACTGGCGCAGAGGACTTCTCATCTGTGTCTCTGTTCAAGCACCTCATGGGATCAGTATCACTTAGTTCATCACAAACAGCTTTGCTCAGATCCACATGCAAATCTTACACAATCATTTCCCCAAATTCAGATGTTTTCCATGATTTAAAGAGATGACCTACATATAGAGTTCATTTCCACTGCTCAGTAAGAAGTCAAGCCTAAAATGGAATGGCAACTTCCTCAATCCCTTCCCCCAGTCAGTCCTTTCGCTCTCGCTCAACTGACTTCATGCTGTGTCTTGTCTACGTTCATTCTGTCCATTTCTTCTCTTTCTCAGAGAAGGGTTAAGCCTTGGTAGCTTCATTTTGCCAGGAAAGGGTTAAATCTGCCCAGGCCTGTGATGCTCATGTGCTCTCTGCCAGGCATCGGCCTCTCCAGTGGTGGGATCTCAGAGCAGAAGGGCTTTGCCCCTCACCTTTCCTCTCCACCAGGAGTCACTGGAGGAGGGTAGGGGGGACCCTGCCCAGCTCTCGGTGACAATCAGGGCGGGCTCAGCCCAACCGGGCCCATAGCTGTTACCAGGGGCTCAGCAAACATTCCTTCTCGGCTTGGCCGGCTCTGGGGCTCCAGGGTAGGCTTTAAAACTAGCTGATGTTAAGCTGTGGCCTCCCCCTCCCCACCAGGGATGGAGCCCAGCCAGGCCTTGGGCCAACGCCCTCACCAGACAGGGGAAGCGGTGGGGCCTGGCCAGCCTGGGGCCGCAGGCACGGTCAGGCCCTGAGCCGACTCCCCCCCAGGAGAGGGAAGCAGCAGGAGCCTAACCGGCCTGGGCTGCTCCTCAGAGTGGCTGCTAGGGCCAGTTGTTACCTGCTCCCTGGCCGGAAGGAAAAGGACTGGTTTCGACAAAATCAGGATTAATATAGATACTTCCCAAAGTCGCATTCAGCATCCTCAGTGGTCAAACCATATGCCAGTATCTAAAAATGGTCTCTGATAGGTGCCTTCTGAAAAAATTCCAAGGTCCTGGAAGGGCAATTCCTGTTTAACTAAAAGGCAAACTGTGTCAACCCATGAGTGTAACCCAAACCACAGCCCCACATGATCAGCATAAAACTTCTCAATGTATATAACAATCAAACTTACACAGGTTCTTTTAACACCAAGCAGAAAAAGATTTACTGTCCTGCAAAATCACAGTTTCTAAACCACTTCCAATCAGGATTATCCCAAAAGACTTGAGGATTTTTCATTCTATCCATTCAGTCAATTTATTGAGGAAAAAATGTAAAGTAATAAAAAAATCGTTTATATATCTGTATATCTCTATCTCTGTATATACAAACCCCATATAAGCCCCAAATATCAATATCTCTCAGATCTACATGATAAATCATAGTATAGGAGAAAAATTTAAAAGGCTCAAATTGCTACTAACTACATGAATAAACCAAATCTACAATGTTCATTCCCTCATGATAGGAATGATACATGAATCCCAAGTGGAAAGTTTGGATCAACACTCTAGCCTTCAATTCCTGCCTGCTGTGAGTAGGAGTATATTACTAACACTTACAGCCCCTGACCTTTAAAAGCACTGCCCCTTACTTATACCTAGGGAAGCAGAAAAGCTGTGGGTTTTATTGAGCATTCACAGAAAAAGAAAATTAAAACAAGCAATGAAGTCTGATAGCTTGAGCTGCACACCTTTTTTTCTTCTCAGTTAAGAAAGTGCACAATTTTACCCTAGGGATACAAAACATTTTGGTGTAGTCTGGAGCAATAGTTGACCACTAGATCTGCAAAAACACAGGGGCAACATATGGCATGGCTACTGTCACAGTACTCATATTCCCAAGCCCTGTCAATAAAAACTTTTGCTTTCCTGGTAAAGGGTTCAAATCTCTTCATGCAAGTGATATATGGCTTGGGCAATCTTCTATATACACTTGTGCAAAGGGTCAGCCAGAGCTTATGCACTACTTGGCAACACTCCTCTCTGACCCTCCATCAGTGGTTTACAAGAGCTAGTTGAACACATGACATGCAAAATAAGCTGGATTAAATCAAACACTAGATTTTAAAAGAAATTAAAAGATTTCTGCTAGCAAGCTTTAAAAGGTTTCTGCTAACAAGCTGGATGTGAATTGAGACTGATCATGTTAACGCATCTGCCAGAGGACCCTGATGCCAAACAGATTTTTGCGTTTATATATTCTTCACATTCACTTGTAGCTCTGTAGCCTATCATTATATAACTAAATTGATTACTAGACAGTATTTTATCTGCTCTGTTAGACAGAAAGACAAAACATGTTCCTAGGTCCCAATCCTAATCTTGCTTCTCCTGAGAACCAAGGTCAAGTGCCACTTTCCCATAAACAACTAACAAGGAAGGGGGACTTTAAAAGAGAGTAGAACCAAAAGGAGGAATTACCTCATCACTTGTGTCTCTAATGGGGAATTTGTCACAGTACATCTGGTCTGTAGCTGGACAAGGTAAATCGGGCCATAACAAATCCAATTCGGATGACCTGGCTCATTCTAGAAAAGAGGTAGAACAAGTCCCTAGGAGAACAATAATAGGACAGACTTGAGCTCAAACAGGGACCTTCAGCCAACCTTGTTCAAGCCTAGATGCAGAAACACCACTGGCCAGAGATCTGGGTGGAGAGAGATCCCAACCAATCAGCTATCTAAACCTGGGAAATTCCACTTCCTATAAAAAGGGCATCCATAATAATTGCTGTTTGCTGAGGATGCTCAGTCTGTTCGTGTTGTCTCTGTCTCTGACCAATGACCACACATAACACATGGTGACCCCATGTGAGGACAACAGCCATTTCCCATGAGGAGAGCAGGGGGACACAGGAGTGCAGCAGAATTTGCTGCAGACAGTGCAATTGCTACAGAGAATGCCAAGTATTGCCATGGGGCAGTGGAATTCATTGCAGGCAGCCGGTATGGCTGCAGAGTGTAACGGATATTGCTGCAGGACAGCAGAGACTGCTGCAAGCAGCAGAATTGGTGTGGAGTCCCAGCAGAGCAGCAGAATATTGCTGTGGGCAGCAGAAAGTACTATGGTAGGCAGCAGAGTGTGTCACATGGCTCCGGACTCTCCCCAGCCCGTTTTGTGGATTGGAAATGCCGCCGGGAACATGATAGCGTGGGCTTCAGTACCATAAGACCCTGTTCGCCAAGTATGGACTCTTCTTTTTTTTATGCTATAAAACCATGGAGGGTTATGGAACAAGCTCTAAAAGGTGTTATGAACATTATAAAACCATGGAGACCTATTTTGGACTGGCTGGGGTGGTTGGAAGCTAAGAAAAATGCAAAAGTGACTACTAAGATGCCAGCGCCCGTTGCTCAAAATGGCAGAGATCACATAGCGCAGGAGTCACTCACCCAAGGTGGTGAATGACACATTGCACCAGAGTCATCATTCAAGATGGCAGAATGTGAGAGGCAGCCCATGGGGAAGAGATGCCATGCCAAGCACCTGCAAGCAGCAGCTAGAATTGCCCCACGCCACCCTGTGCCATGTGGCTAGAGCTGAGGGGCCCCTTTCCAGCAGCGTATCCCTTCTTCATATGCCTTCTGCGGAGGTGCAGCAACAGGGAAGTGGCACACAGATCTGTGAAAATGTGGTGCTGCAACAGCAGCGGCAAGCCTGCCATATCTGGAAGACACCTGCGACCATATGGTGCTCTGAGCCAACTCCAATTCTGCCAGAAGCCACCACCCCAAAAGGGAACCCCAGACACCTGCCCCTGCGATGGGACTGAGGACTGGGGGCATGGACAAAGCCCCAGCAGGGAGCCCGGCAAGCAGAAAGAGGTGGCAAAGGCTGCAGGGCAAGGCATGTTGGGGTGTGGTGCCATGGGCAGTAGTCATCAGGCTGAACTGAAAAAAATGGTGCCAGCCACATAGCATAGCTGCAAACCGGCAATAAAGGGCGGTTTGCACCCTCTCAGTGAGCTCAGCGGGACGTCAGCAGGTCCCTGTGTGTGGGCAGTAAAGATGCAAACTCAGGAGCTTAGCAGCGCCAGCTAAAGCAATGCCGACTGTTGGAGTCCAGGGCACAGGGAAAACCCCTCAAACCGCCCTGGGGGGCCTGGAGCCCCTGGCGAGACCCCAGGAAAGCATTGCCTTTGACCTTAGCCCATGGGAAAAATTGCCAACACTTATGGATGAAAAGAGAACAAGAAAAATTTAAATTAGATAGTAGTTTAGTTTGTCACAGTAAAAATTTGTAGTTTTGGGTTTTTAGAATGGAAGTAGATAGAGACAAGATGGAGAATTTTGGGTGGTGTCCTAAGTTCTTCTTCTTCTTCTTCTTCTTCTACTCCATCTTCTGCTGTAGACATTGGTAGAATGTAAGTGATGTAGAGAATTACATGTTTAGAATTAGTAGTAATTATTGGTACAAAATTGTAAATATAGTACCTTTCAAGAGTTAATAGGGTTAGAAACCTTTAAGAGACCTTGGACACCAGGTCTTGTGTTCTTGGCAGTGGTATCTTTTCAGTGTGCTAAGCCTGGTATTAGGTGGTACGCTGACCTTCAGATAAAAAACTTAATAAACACCTTTCAAGACCGAGCTGCGAGATCCGCTCTTCTTTCTAACTCTGGCATGGGACTTTGAAAAGGAAAAAAAAGCCCTAATTAGGGGAATCTTGGACCCAAAATCCAAGAGCCAACAAAGGCAGGGCCGAGTTCCTTACCCCATGCACACACCAGTTTTTGCCTAGTAAAGCGCAGCTGCTCTCCAGTACATCAGCAGAGCACCACAGGCACCCCACCTGCTACTGCTTTGACTCTGCTGAAGTTCTTATACCCTACAGACTCTAAGAAGCTGATACTAAATAAAGGAAAAAAAATGGGCTAGTTTAATAGCCCCTTCCTCAAGAGGGAGGACTGCAGCATTTGTACATGCTAAAGTTGAAACTGATTCATTTAAGATATCTTTGTTAGCTAATTCCTTGACAGTTACTATGAAGGTATCGTGCCAATGTTACAAATATGGACAACAGTTTGCCAAATACGTCCTGAAGTTTATAGTACAATGCTTAGTGATTTTGCTTTTGTGCACTTGCAGACATCATGCTTGCTCTATCAACCTGAAAAACAAAACCCACCATTTCAAATGTAAATTGTCAAATGCTATCAAGACTGTTTGCAGCTGCAAACTAAACTTACCATTTCCTACAGCTAATTGGTAGAAATTTTCTGCTTTTACTATTCAAATAGCAATTCCTACACAATTTAAAAAGTCAGTGCTAATATTATGCCTATGTTACCACTATCCCAACCCCCTAATTTAAGATTGTCTTTTATGAATTGAAGCTTCTGTAATACTTCTAATTAATAAGATATCCTTTCAAGTAGAAAATAACTGATATTTCTTTTTCAAGGTGCTCTTTCTAGAAAACAATTTTCACCTTACATTTTCCCTAATGTGAAAAGATTACTACTAAAATGAGAAACCTAACCCTAACTACCTTTCATATTTAAAATACAAATGGTATGTTTTCTTATTTTTAAACCAAAATATAACCATAACTTTTAATGTTAAGTTTTTGCAATTAAGTATGCAGATGTTAATCACAGAACTAAAATAATTTGAGATTACTGAAATGTTAAAAATTATACATGAGAAAGTATTAACATACCAATATAACATACTGATATAACATACTGAGGACTCATACTGATACATGCAATATATTCATACAATATTTGTAGTAATATTCACCTGAACTTCCTCATCTTACAATGTCAAAAGAGATTTTCTTGCTAAGAAATAAAGGTGATACCTCTATTCCAACCATATTACTAATATTTCGCAGTTACAGAACTTCTATAAACAGTTATCCTTTGTTGCAGAGATACTGTCCTTTGTTATAAATTTAATCTACCCTGTCAGTATGGAGACTTGGCAACTTTTAGGGAGTGAAATCCCAAGGTTATAGGGAAAATGCACATATGACTTGCACTGCTTCATGGAGCTTTCTTTGACATCTTGTTAACTTTATTTCAAAGGTATTTTAGACAGCAAGATAAGCAGTAACATTCTGCATTTCATTTCGGTAATGCTTATTGGTTTCTTTTGTACATAAGTCCTAAGATACTAATTTAAAATATTATTTAATTTATACAGAGGAATGTTATTGTTTTAGTCTACAACTAGCACCCAAAGATCACTACCAAGCAAAGAAGCTTGAGAAGAACAAGAGAAATTGGAAACCTCCAAATATACACCTTAAACCGTCTATGAGACCCTTGGAATGACAATTTACATATGACTTTACTCGAGGACCGCAAGAATCAAATGTTTTAAAAACATTATTAATACAAAGACACGTCACTTAATCATATACCAAGATATGACCTATAAAACCTAACTAAGACAAAGAGATATTTCCTTTGATAGTTTTGAATTGGATTGTTCATAACAAAAAGGTAAATAGTACTTTCAAAGAAGTTCTATATATACATATATATATGTGCATTGCTATAGTTATTTCTAAGTTCTTTATAATACCATTAATTATTTAGCTAAGCATAGAGGACAAAACTAGCTGTTCTATGAGTTATTACTAAAAGATTTCTTTTAAAAATATGATAGAGAAGCTCCGCCCAGTCTAGGTCTTAGCCCTGGCCAGGTTATGGCCTTAACTGGCAGGAAAAGTATTAAACCCAGGTTCTTGTGTGCTAAAAATGAAAGCAAGTCACTTTGACTAGCTGATTTGGCTTTACAAAAGCTGAACCCCTTTTTCCTCTGGGATAAACATGAAGGCCTCATCCAGAAGAGCCCTCATTGCAAAAAGAAGGCCCCTCAGCAAAGGCAGACCCTGGATAATGACAAAGTACATAAGCAATTATAAATCTCACCTTATTAATTTTACTCAAAGGTCTATGTTTTGTTCCTATTATAGTTGCTAAAACAAAGAAAGGGGGAGAAGTAGGGGGTGGATGTACACTTACCTCAAAAGTCTTGGGTGCAAAACAACTTGTTCACCTACCTCAGGAAAACTGGGGACTCTTAAAGTGACAGTTCATTTAAGGATTCTATTTGTTTCCAATTTGTTTTTTCTGGTAGATGGGTTTTTTTCTAATGGTTCTTCGGGATAAATATTTTCTTGTTTTTAATGTTAAGTTGTAACTTGCAACTATAAGTAGTTAACCTGTGGCATGTTAGCCCGAAGGACTGTGATCTCGCCTGACAGATCCTGGGAGTGAGTGATGCAACTCCAGCAGTACATAGGACTCATCGCTGACTGAGGAGAGCAAGGTTTGTCAAATTGAGTGGAAAGCCTCATTCAAATTAGACCCACTCTGTCTGCTGTCACCCTGTCTGCAAAGGGCTCTTGCAGGCAGGATAACAGAGGACACTTGCATTTTTTTAATAAAACAGAAAAGGAGGAATTGTCACAGTACATCTGGTCTGTAGCTGGACAAGGTAAATCGGGCCATAACAAATCCAATTCGGATGACCTGGCTCATTCTAGAAAAGAGGTAGAACAAGTCCCTAGGAGAACAATAATAGGACAGACTTGAGCTCAAACAGGGACCTTCAGCCAACATTGTTCAAGCCTAGATGCAGAAACACCACTGGCCAGAGATCTGGGTGGAGAGAGATCCCAACCAATCAGCTATCTAAACCTGGGAAATTCCACTTCCTATAAAAAGGGCATTCATAATAAACTCATTGCTGTTTGCTGAGGTTGCTCAGTGTCTGTGTCTCTGACCAATGACCACATGTAACAGAATTCTTGTAAATTATGCTAATTTGCTAAATGCATAAAATTGTACTTGCTTTATGTCATGCATGTATCTTCACCACATTTTGGCATCTTGTGCACCTTGGGGGATCCTTCCTAAAGTTAGCTGCATTTTATCACCTAACCATGAGTTTCAGGCTCAGAAAAAGGCATCAACCCAAAGCAGCAGCAACTGCTAGACAACCAAAGATAATGAATACCCAGGAACTAAATTTTCTTCCAGTGGCCCAAAACCAAGCATGTGTCTTTGGTTTTTGTATTCTATCCTCTCCCTGCCAGACTTAAGACTCTGGGACAGTTTGATCAGCGTGGGAATCTGGTGCAAGAGAATTCCCATTTGGAAAAAGTTAAACTCTGCCTTCATCTGCAGCCCTCTTGGGCAACTCTAGTCATGTGATGGCAGTAAGATCTCTGGGAGTGAAGAAGAAGAGTGAGTTCATATCCAAATTGCATGACCTCCCTCATGATACAGAGAGTGGTGCATTACTCATCAGAAGTAAAAGCCCAGAGCCCATAAGTAACATGATTACGGTTATCAGCAAAATTCATGCTCCACACCAGTGTTTCAGGTGCATGGTCATAAAGAAATCATGGGCAACTAAGGAATCCAAAGAAACCATAACCTCACTATTAACCCTGTCCTGGTCTGGCCCTGCTAACTTTACTCACTTGTTGCTTGGCAAAAGCTGTTGTGAGAAGCTGCATGAATGTTACACACAGCTGGCTTTTGATACTGGAAGCCTGTCTGAAATGTAGGAACAATCTACATCAGGGCATGATGTTCAGCAATGGAATCTCCTGACCTACTCTCTCCAAAACCAGTGCTGGGTTAGCTGAGAGATTCCTATCAGCCCTTGCAGAACATGGAGAGATTAATGCTTTACATTATTGCTCTTTTACTGTTATTATGGTAAATATGCTGGGTTTATACTATTGCTATAAAATCTCATGCATAGTTGAGCTCATTTAATAGAGACATGACTCTGCCCTACACATTTACTGCCACTGCCAGCAAGCTTACAGTGCTATTTCTGCAACTGTACTGAAAATATTCCTCTGCACTGAGCAGCAGCTAACAATGGTTAACAAAGTGCCTATTGCTGACATGCATCTTCAGCAAAACAACACAAGCCAGGAGGTAATACCAGTAGAAGTAAAATGGTATAGAAATTAGTAGCAATAGCTTTTTATTCTTTTTTTCAGACTCAGCAGACTGCAACACTGCATTCTTTCATAGGAAAGTTGTATCAGCTCCGTTAAGTGGATTTTTCAAACTCTGAAATAGAATGCTTTCATAAAGCTGAATTAAAATAAAGGAAAAATAAATTTTCAGATTAAAAAAAAAATTAAAATCTACTCTACACAGAAGAGGGGACCAAGATTTCTTTGCCAACATTTTTTCTAGCAAAGAAAAAGTCTAAGCACACAAAGTGACGTGTCTTTCTTCCTCTCTATTTTTTTTTAAGAACATGTATTTCAAAAGTAACAATTTTCTCAGTGGACATGTTTTGAAATTCACGGCAGTGTAGTACTCCATGCACCTGTAAAACAACCCTATCTCATAGAGCGAGATCTTGAAATGTTGCATGGGAATTGTATCCATAAGACCACAGAGGTATGAGAAGTCAGCCCATGCCACATACTGTGCCTCTTCAGAGAAGAACTGCCTGTCAAGAGCAATGTAAAGAAAAGGCTGGGTTTCATCCATGAAATGGAGAGGACTGGCTGCAGCATAATAGGAAAATCAGACAGTGAAATAGGTGGAATCTCTTAAATATCAACCAGCAAATGCTTTTTCAACTTGCAGAGATACAGCAAAGCCTGGAATATCAGATTGGAAGGGATCTCAAAGACCATCTGGTCCAACCGTTTTTTGGAAAAAGCACAATCTAAACAAGATGGCCCAGCACCCTGTCCAGCTGAATCTTAAAAGTGTCCAGCACTGGGGAATCCACCACTTCCCCGGTCAAACTGTTCCAGTGGACAACTGATCTCTAGGTGGTGTCTCTATTTACAAAGTCTCATGAAATTTCAATCTTAAGGAAGGAAAGAGGGGCTAGCTTACTCAGACCCTTCCGTAAACAGTACCATCATCATCCCTGAACTAGGCCACCCCATTACTTTTCAAACACAAGATGTGGGATTTTTATCTCAGGAACTCTGTTGAAAAAAAGCAGCATTAAACTTTTGTACTGTCAGGTCTCTTTGTAACCAGTCCACAGAAAGAAACAAAACTGCACTGGATTCACTACAAATGTCCCCAGTGTAGTCATAGGGAAAACACAAAGGGAGCTTTCAGCATCTTGAATGGACTACAGAGACAGGTTAAAAAAGCCTACTATATGATGATCATTCTCAGAGTCACCTTGGAGAGAAACAATTAACCAACCACATGAAAGACCTCATTTAATTTCACTTTAGCATTATTCATTAAAAGGCAGGTGATACTTAATTCTTCCCATCACACAAAGCTCTTCTGATTCCAAAATTGCTCTACTAAGGAAAATCTCTAGGTGCTGTCTTCTTTTATTCTGGGTTTATGTTCTGGATTTTTGCTTGGACAATATTCAAAAAGGAACAAAATCTGCATAGATGTCAAAGGATGGGAATAGGTTATGAGACACGGAAACTGTGATATTTTACCAAAACCCATCTCCTCACACTGTCAAAGAGCTTAGGGAAAATATAACACTGTAATTGAGTCTATGAGGTCATTATCCAGTTTCCCACATGAAAAAATGATGAGGCCAATGATATATTAGCTTGACCAAAAGGAAAAGCTGAATGAGAGGAAGTAAAATAGCCTAACATAATCCTGTAACTTGGTTTTCGAAAACTGTTACTGAAATAATGAAATGAATGTCGGAAAAAAACCCTAAATCCTATGAAATTAATCATAAGATTGGAACAGCAGGAATAATAGCAAACTATATTTTAATGCTGTTTACAAGACCTGAGGAAGATGTGTGCAGTACTTTTTAAAATGAAATACTAGCTTCTCTTAGAAGAAAGTACAGAGTAGTGAGATAATACTAGAATGTCAGCTGCTTCTAGAAAATGCTCCTTCTATGCAGCACTCAGCACAAATGTTTTCAAATCTTCTATAGACTTGGGTCTCATAGGTAAAATATCACATAAATATCACAGGAAACAACACATCAGCTTCTTTCCTCATAGTGTTGGCCAAGGAAAATGATGAAGGCAACTGGTGTTCCTAGTTACTAGGTATGTGTAAAATATTCAAAAAAGAGAAAAGATGACAACAATATTTTAAAAGAACATGCATCAAGCTTTGTTTCTTTTCTAGTGAAGAGGAATGGAAACCCTCTCACCGACGTCAGCGAGAACTGGGCAGACTCTGAAAGTCTTCCCATAAAACTTTCACTATGGAGAAGCTGTAGATTGGCATAGGCATTTCTAGTTTATCCCTGTCTTTTCCATCCTAATACATTGCACACGTGCAGCACAGAATGTCTGAAAATGAAGTTTATAATAAAAAAGACAACTCACTGAGGCTTGCCAACTGTGCAGTCAAAACTGAACACCAAGAGAATTAACATGCATAAGAAATTATGGGGTTTTATTATGCAGTGAGTTAATTTAAGAGGTATATAATAATTTAAACCTACCACAAAACAAGACAAATAATGGCAAAATTTCACTACTTCAGTGGATCAAGTTAATCCTGAACTTTGCAATAGTTGTATTACTGTTTTTAATATTGCTCTTACAGCTTGCAAAGCAAAGCTCTAGAAGAGAGACAAACAACTTTGAAAAGCAGGAACAAACAGAGAATGTTGTCACAATCATACAGCTCCCATTTTGCACTATTATTGTCACATCATTCACACTCAAAAAGCTTTCGTGGCCATCAGTTTGCAAAAAGCTTGATTCAGTGTTTGCATTACAACACCTTTATTTCTATATTAACTCCTGCAAATGAAAATATCCAAGTATTTCTATCTAAATGAAAAGAGACTAAAACTCAAAATATTCACCTGACTCCATGTGGACAAAATTGAAAGCACTCTTGACCTCTTGGATTTAGTGATGCGCTTTGACCACAACCCAAAGCTGCACCAGGATATGAGCAAAGAACAAGCCTTGTATCTTGGTTTCAACAAAGAGAAAGTCTAGAAGCCCAGGTCAAGAGAGAGCCAGAACCGCTGGGTGCAGTGTGACACCCTCAAACAAAAAAGTTACACTTTGCATTTTGGTGCTAATTGGTACTTTATCAGTTTCTAACGTGTCTCCCTCTACCTCTTAATATCGCCAACAGTCTTCTTTTTTTATTAATGCACTACAAATAACAGGCATGTGTCTTCTACAGAAATACAGAAGGTGTAATCTATACACACCCAATCCATGAAAGGAAAAAATCTCATTAAAGAGCCTGAAAGAAATTAAAAGTCCAGCATAACAAAAAACAATTTCCAAATGTCCCAGCGGCGTGGACTAGGCCATTCTCTAGTCCATCCTTAATTTGTAATTAAATTGACTTGAAGTTGAGAGACTTGCTCACAGTGAGATTAGCCTTTCTTACCTTTTGCCACATTTTGATGAAGAAGAGCTCTCCAGAAAAATTGAAGAAAACATTGGTGTCGTAGGCATCATCACCAATGTTGGAGATGAAAACATTAAGTGAGATGTTCCTCACTGCTCCCAGGGCCAGGTAGGCAGTTCTGTCATCAACACTGCAGGCAGAAACAGTTACATTGGTTTAACTCTGGTCAACTTTCACACTCTGATCTTGCTTTCTTCCTAACAGAAGTGTTACAACTCAACTGTTTAAAAGCTCAGCAGTCAGAAGTTCCGGAATGTGCTGTACTGCATAGTGCAGAGGGCCATACTAGGAATGAACAGCTCCTGACTCAGGGTTCTGACAGTGTATTTTGGGACTGTAGGAAAACCACATGATTACCACATGAAACTATTTCACACGCCCTACTTTTTGTGATAATTAGTTGAAAACTCTAAAGTGATCAGACATGCAAATTGCAACAACTGAAAGATATTATGCCTGCATTCAAATACACAAGCTATTTGAGTTTGTCTCTCAATAATTCAGACTTATTGCAGCAACTGTCTGAAAAATCTCCTTAGAGTTATGCTACAGATAGAAAAAAATCTAAAACAGGTTCAAATAAAATCCAGAAACTGGTGTAAATGAAAAAAAATGTGTGGAAATTGCAACAAATTACCACTGAATGTGAATAATCTTTCTTTAGATGTTTATGCTGGACCTAACATGGTGGAGTCACCTTCTATAAGTGGAATATCAAGGGTAACAGTGACATATAATGAATCAACACTGTTGCAATATGGCATTACAGATTAGGTATGCAGACATGCACACATAGAGCTAAATATAGATATTAATGCATATACATTTATTAGTTGGCATTTAATCCTTCTAGGCTGTTCAGAAAATGAGCTTACAAGTAGGAGTAAAGGCTAAAGATAAATCACAAGAATATACAATGTACAATACACAGATCTGCAGGTCTTAGAAGTAACAGTAAAAGATAATATGAAATACACCAGATATTAATTTAAAAATTAGCAAAAATAGCCAAATATTAAATTTGGTAGTTATCATAACTGGACTCTAAGACCACTCATACATCCTGAAGAAACAGGCAGTGCCACAGAGAAAACTTTGAGCAGCTAGTAAGAAAAGGACAAAGAACTCCAGCCACACAGCAGGGAGATGCTCACAATTATTTCCTCTAGATTACAGCCACCCCAAAAAGTATGAAGGGACCACATTTTATTCACTCAATTTCTATAAAGGAACAGCTGTTCCTGTGACATACACATTGGTAAACACCACACTTTTGCTTATCAGCAATTCTCTGAAGATGGCTGGTGTGCAGGCCACGAGCTGAGAGATTTTAGAGGCAGCCTGACCCTCCATTGCTACCAATCCTCCTCTGACAGCCTTCTTGATGTTATTGCAGCCAGGGTATATGCATAAAAGTGGAGTTTCTGGAGTGTTTATAAACTGTTCAGCATCTTCTGCCAATCACAGCTGTACCAGATGTCCAAAGGCAGAGCTTACCAGATTCCATCTGCCTGTGTTTATCAAGAAGTTTCTAAATGTGGGTTTCTGATGATATGTACCAAATCAGCCAGGGACTCTAGTGAATGAGAAGTTTGGAACAAGTTGGTCTAGAGTCAGGCTTTAAAGCTGATGACTATGGATTGTGAGTGTAACTTCACCGCGTAATGCAAACAATATTTCTACCATATTTGTTTCCTGTATTTAAATCTTCATTGATTAAGTCTGAATTATCGCTTACCGTTCAATGACAATAAACATTTTGAGGAAGATATAAGCATCCAGGAAATGTGTCTGCTTTCTCAGACTTAAAATCAACTGCAGACACTGACCAATCATATTGATAAATGGATATTTTGCTTTCAAAACATTAGCTTATTCTCGTAATCAATTATCAGTGCAAATAAAGATTTGCAAAAGTGTATGTAGTATAGGATTGACTGCAAAGCTAATTTGAGTTGTTGCTCCTTATGTACCAAATTAATGGCTCATCTATATGGCAATACTCGAAAGCATTTAAGCTTTTGGCACCAATGTCAACACTTACTGTTGACAAACAGACAAATTATGGAGATGCTAAACAATCCACTGGGATTTTCTAATAATCAAAAGTGCATACTGGAAGCAAAAAAACAAAAAAAAACCCAAAAAAAACCCCCCAACCATTTAGTACTGTGAATTTTTTCTCGTGAACTTTATAATGTCACTTCTTTTAATCACTTCAAAACTTAATCAGGATCTTTTATACTTATTAGCAAAATCTGGAAGAATCACTCCAGTAAGGAAAGGAACATTACAAGCTCTTTATCTTGTGTAGAGTTGATATTAAATGCAATGTATGCTACGGAATGCTCTCTCTGAATTTGTAGTAGCAGAACTTTAAGATTTAACATAATGTGAAGAAAATTGAGAATACTCTCCTTCCTAAAGAATAACTAAAAATTCTCATAATAAAATCATACTTAAAACTGACCCCACAAAAAATAATTCAAAAATTAACACCAGTGGGTTGTGTCACTCATTTCTAAAGCTACCACTCTGTTGTTCAAAGTGTATCATACCTGACATTTTTCTCAACAGAGAAAGAAAACCCACTTTTAAAACCACACTGTAGACCACTGTAAACCACTCTTATACAAAATTCACATACTAATAAACTCCAAAAAAATCTCACTGATATTAGGCTGGTAGGTGAGTTCAGCTCTCCCTCTGAAAGGCTGTAAGTCCCATAAGACGGTGTTTTAAGTTCTATTTTAAAAGAGCAGCTTTCTGAGTCATTGAATTTGTGTACATCTGGAATGAATCAGGTTCACTTGCAGTGAGAAGAAGATTAGGAATCTCCCCATTTACAGGGGAGCTTCCAAGCTCTGTTGGCTGCTTGAGAAAGTAATGTCATGAGTGCAGAAGCCTGCTGTGGTGCTGGAACAGCTCTGGTGGCAGCCTGGTGCCATCCTCCTCAAACACCTGCCACACATTAAGCACCCTAGGTGCCAAGTCAAAATATGTCATCTAAAGAATTTGTTGTCACATTTCAAAAACAAGAAAACAAACTAAAGCTACCCCTTCACCTCAACAAGGTTTGTCCAACAATTTAAGAAATGTAATCAAGGAATGACTTTTTGCTTATATTTTCATGTATGAGAACTACAAAGCTGCCAACATTCTCAATATCATCCTTGTAACCTTGCTCACATAAATGAAGAAAGGCTAAAATGAACAAACACCAACCAAAACCACCCCCTCAAAACCTAAAAGCAAACATACAAAAACCCTGAAACAGAAAACCACAAACAAATAAACAAACAAAAACTCAAAAAGGAAAAAGAAAATAAGTGGGAAAATATCAAGAAATAATCAGTTAATTGGACAGGATACTACCATTTTGTTACATTAGGTACTACACCCAAAAAATGAACTGAGTAAAAGTTCTGGGTAGACTTTAGACATATGTATTTATTATATATAGGCAAACACATCTGTACACACATACATACAGATGCCTGAAGGATATTAAGTTATCAATGTTTGCATGGAAAGAAGAAAAATGTTTTAAATTCAGAAGTACTAAGTACTTCCAACTTTCATTCACATGACCCAAACTTGCAAGTAACAAGCAATTCTAAAAATTAGGCTTCAAATTTCTGCCATGGTTTTAAATTCACTGACAATGGTAGTACACATCAAATGTAAACAGAGATATTTAATTTACTTCTTAAGTGATTAAGAAAAGGAAAGCAAATTCCAGGATAAAACAAATATCTTTCTTGCATGTTTTAATGCTCTAATTGTTAATGGCCACACTGCATTTATTGCATTATAGTCAGTGAGGGAAGAAAGATCATCCAAAGAAGACAAACTGAAAAGATCTGCAATTTTCATTTCTCCAGCCCTCATGATGCTGCTTTTTATTAACATGCATCAGATATATGGTAGTCAGGCATGTAGGTGAGACTGCACACATTAGCCTGACGTGACAAAAAAACCTCACCTCTGTATTTTCCCTATTTGTTAAAATATTTGAAGAGGCATGTTAAAGTACATGCTTGTTGACCATAGATCTGAAATTTGAATCAATAGCACTTTATACCATATTGTTTTTAAAAATTGGATAATTAATGAAGTCATCATGCAAACCTATGTGTTTACCATAAAAATTATCTTCAGAAATAGATTTCCTGCTATTAGATAGCTTCAATTGCTTGTCCTGCTCCTGGGGTGTTGGGGTGCAATATGCAATTTAAAAAGCAAATTCAGCTAAGCATTGATGAGAGAAGAAGATCAGTGCCCTATCCAGCGATCACTTTCAGAGGTCTATAAAAGGCAGAGGCAGTTAAACAGAGAGAAAAGAAAGAGTACAGCTTTGTTACTTAAGGCAATTTGTTTTGCAGTGCAGGTGTTATACTCCAAGAGTAAGCTACGTCTAAGCAACATGTCCCCATACAAGCACATTTCCTCTAAGCTCACACAAAACCAGCAAGAGGTTTTACCTGGTGACCTATGAAGAACCTCAGGCTTACCAGATTTTGCAATTTCAAGATGTAATACAGAAGAAGTTCATGTAGTTGCATCCCAAAAGACAATGTATATATGTATGTATATATATATACATGCCCATCTGTACCAGTCAAGATGAATACTACATATGCAAAACAGAAGTGCCTCTGCTTTTCATTGTGGCCTGTACATTATTAAGAATTTCCACCTCTTGAGGCAGCTGATATATGATAGTGCTTCTTGAAGCTAAGCTTTTGTTTTGTTAGCTTTATGCTTCAGTTGCTAGAGCAACAGTGACTTGAACTATCTTATGCCCATAAAATACTGATGTTGAAATGTTCACAAGAAGGGCCAGGGTACACAGCAGCCCAGCAATAAATTCAAGGTATATAAAGAACATCTCTTTAGGGTCTAGTTTGAAATAACAACAAAATCCTACTCCAGTAGATACAGTTAAATTATTCTTTCAAAACAAACCCAGTGTTTGAAAAGGGGCAAGACTAGCTTGTACAATATTCTTGACTGATCATCAGTGACCTGTTACTAGAAAATAGAGGTTGGGAATCTGTATTCTTGTCCTAGATATGTGGACTACTCTGGTTTGTTAATGCTCATCACTTGATAGTTCTATTACCATCTGTATGGGTTCCATCACTATTTTCAAAAGGAAGAGGACTGTCCACTGTTATCAAGCTGGGCTTATTTATTGTGGGAGAGATTTATGAAGCTCTGAGCACAACAAACCAGATGGGGACCGAGAAACCATTTCTTAATCTCCATTCATCCTTGACAACAGAAAATATTCACTTATGCTTTGAGATTATGCTCCCACTGCAATTTGCACTACATCCTGATTAATTACGGGCTCTGCCTTTTCAGGAAACTGCGCGTCCAACCTCAGATGAGTTACAATGGACTTTTCCATATGCCTCACAAACTCAGCATTCAATACACTAACAAATGTATGTAGATAAAAAATAAATTAGAAATCATAATTCTGCTTCGTAACTTCACCAAAAAGCTAAATTCCGAACAGAATTACAAATATACATGAAATGGTAGTAAGTAGTTTTTCACTGCACCCTTTGCAGTGCAGGAAATTACTTTTAAGTAACATCAAACTATACTATAATTTATGAAAGCACTTAAATTACAGCACAAGACTTCGTATGACTTTTTGAGAAAAAAGGAAGTAATCTACTCAAATCCATTTTCCCAATGTTTCCTTGTTTTTTTCTCCTTAGAACATTTTTGGTAGTTTAAAAGATCATGAGCTAGGGCAGCACTGTATATCACCAAATAACCAGTGGGCAGAACATGACTGCGGCCATGGTTGTGTATTTGTGCTCTGAGAGTTGGGACTATCCATATTGGCATACACAGCTTTATACACATAGGGTCTTGACTGTCAAGACCACTTCTCTAGCACTAGAAATGCTAATCAATAACATTTGCTAATTTCAATTTGGTTGTTTTTTGTAAAGCAGATATGAGTTTCATCTGAGCAGCTTGGCTACTTAGAGTAGCTTGTCTAACATAAACAGAACATCAGAAATATTGCCAAAAGAAGTGTTTATTCAATAAAAGATAAAATAAGTGAAAACAAATTCTTTATCTGCTATGAATGAAGAGGAAGCAAATACCAGAGCAAATAATTAAGCTCCACAAAAAAGGATATTGTGTTTCCTCATCATGACTGTTTTGTTAAGATGAAGTTCAGGGGCATAAAACCTCAATGGGCATACTATGAAACATGATGCTTCTCTGGAAACAAATTTCCATGGTATGATCAAGGAAGGTTAACTGCTGAGATGTGAGCTTGGTCAAATTTATCAAAGAGCTTTGCTTTTTACATTAAACCACAGGCTTGCAACTTTTCTTTGTGGCTTTGCAAAACTCTACGATCAGTGACAACCTTTACTAACTTTTTTAGTAAACATTACTATATCAATGAGATACACTCAAAAAGTTTTGAACTTTCTGATCAAAACTTTATGTTATTGCTCCTTCCTTCAGAACACACAGATTTTCTGCACTGTTACAACATTAACTCATGTTCTATGCTGTTACATCTTGTGCTGATGAAAAGCAAATTGGACAAAGCTGTCATAACACATTTTTATCTATGATTTCTAGATTCTTTCAATTCAGGTTCTGTAATAATTTGAAAAGTCGATATGAAACTTTTGAGGTTCATTTTTCAAATCAGCTACCTAATATCTGATAATGTCCAGAGGGAGTCCTGCTGCTCATTTTAATAGATCCATGTATCTATACACAGCACTTGCAAACAGTCAGTTTTGCAGTTGCATAGCTAGTTCCTATGCAAAACTATTCACTCTTCAATAATACAAATAATATGCTTATAAACTTTAGAGATGTAAGCTCAAAGTCCGGAAGTGATGCACACTCTCTTTCGTCTTTTCAGAGAGGCTTGGGTTAAGTACTTCAATATCACATCCTAAAACATCACATCAAATCATTTAACTGCTTATCATATGCAGAGCCATGCATAAAACAAAAGAGGTCACAGAAATAAGTGTTGGCATTAAAAATGTTAATCCTTTAGTTAGTCAGAGAAGGAATGGAAAAAACGTAAAAACAATCTTCTGAGGAACTGACCAGCTAATACTGGAAAATACTTTTTCTTCATAAATTACTATTTCATTAAAATGGAAACATTTTAACAACTTGAGGAAATTTTTGACAGACTGGAATTTTGTCCCTTCTCTAGCTAATTTCAGAGGAACTAATGGAAGGAGAAACAATCCAACCCACAAACTTGACCTTTCAATTGGAAAAGGACATTTCTCAAAAATCCCATTTCATAAGAGAACTTTTGAAAGTGTTCATTTCTATTCAACACATAATTTGGAAAAACTTGAAAATTTCTGCAAAATGCACCTGTCACTCCTTTGGCTTCCTATGACTTTTGCTTCCAATTTCACATTTCAAAAAAACGCCTAATTTTAGGCAGTATATACAGGAACCCACCCTAGACAGTCTGTAGGAGAGAACATAAATTTAAGCCTAATGAATGGCGGCCTTTGAAGATGGTCTAAACCAACACAAAAAAGCAAGCTGCTTCTTCCTAATAGCGAAACATCAGTCAGAAGCACTCAGATGGATAAGCAATTCTGTTCTAATGATGGATAAAAGGTAACTGTTGTAGTTTGTTTAAGTCCCACTGTTAATGGACTGTTCTGTATCTCCGTTTCCCTGAATTAATGGTTTTGTCCCAAAAGTTGTTTCCATCCCCTGAGCTGTCAGTAGCATCTAACCCAACCCCTTTTTCCTGAATGTTCTAAGTCAATCCTTCCCTCGGGCCAAGCCCTGTCTAAACCAGTCCTGGGGATCTCCTAATCCTTGACACCCCACTGGCCCAAGTGACCTGTTCTCCTCTCAGTTTTCCCATAGGTTCCTGAAGTATGGAGCTTCTTGTTCTCCTCCCACATCCTCTCCCTGGTTAGAATTTGGTATTCCTGGGACCTCCCCCATTTATAAGCTACTGCAGACTGTATTCTGGATCTTTTCTGTCACTGACTGTTCAGAAGGATAACCCCTTCAGGATTACAAACAGAAGACCTCCCTCTCATTCCTTGTCCCCAACCTGCACCAGTTTAAAAACCTTTGTGCCATAGACCAAGAAGCTCTAAGCCATGTCTCTTGTCATCCACTCAGGAGACACGTCGCACTCTCAGTGCCATGCCATGGTGGTTGAACTAGCTAAAAGACTCCAACACAGCATCAGGAAACATCATGTCAAAAAATGTATGAAAGACGGACTTCTTCTTGGACCTTCTTAGGTATAGTGATATTAATTACAGCATTTTCTATCCAAGGGGGCTCATAGTCCTATGCTTACAACCCGATTTACATATCATACACACAGCTTGTGCTGGCACATAGCAGCTAGATGAGATTTGCAACATCATCTTTCTTTCTTCTTGTACTGTTTGTTTTTGATAAAGCTGCTCTGTTCATTGCAACACACAGTTTGTTAGTGTATTTATATAGCCATACATGATTTCCTTCATAGCTGTATCTCACATGGAAGCAACCACCCATTCTGCTCTGGTCTTTTTAGCTAGCTTGTTCATTAGGGCTGGAAGAAAGTCCATTTTTTCAAACACCCTCACTGTTCCTCAAATGTTTTCACACTTTTCACCTGATTCCTGTTACATCCTAAAAAGGCTTGATAACTACTACTGCCTTTGCAGAGCCAGTTAGATGCATAGAGGCATCAGGTCAGGAGCCAAAACTGCACTAGTAGGTCAGACCAGACCTCCCTCAGCAATTTCAGGTTCTCCTTCAAAGATCAGAGAGCTTTTCTCCCACATAAAGTACCAAATGAATGGATGTAAGATTTTGAAGGCTAGGGAGATATAAACTTCTGCAAAACACCTAGTTCAGAGTTTACCTCAGCACATCTTGTTGCTGCAGAAATATGATAGAGAAGACATTTACTCTGCTGAGAGAACAGAGTGAGGCATTAAAGTCAAACGATAGGTAATAAATACATTTTTAACACTAAAAAATATTTGACAATAATAATTAACATAACATTTTGTTTTTCAGTAGTGAATTGTTGGAGAGGAAACCTGGACCAAGTTATGGTCAAAAAAATAAAGTTTATTGAACAATATGTTATTCCTATTTCTCTTATGGTTTCAGGTTAAAGTTACCCATACAGAATACATATATACATTCTTTACACTAAGACACTTTTAAATGTCTTCCTTTAGAAATCACCAACATCACTATCCACAGGGAGTAACTGCATGGATAAGCCCAGATTTTGCCATCTCCTACAACAGCTGCAAGACTCAACACTGGAGAATTGTTGAAGGGGAGGCAATGAGTCCTGTTTCTGTGCCATGCTGCCAAAACTTCACATATTTGTTCTTTAACAAAAATGGATTTAAAACAGTCATGACTGGAAAGATGAAATGCCTCTCTCCTGCTCCTTCAGTTTCTCCTAGTGCTGCCTTCATCAAGCCCCCAGTACTCTCCATGGCTACTTTTTCCTTACTCTTAATTACCATCTGTCGTTTTAGGCTGGCAACACTCATATCCCTATGAGAAAGTCCAGACCAACCACTAGAAAGAACATTTGTAGCAATACTAGCACACATCACTCTAGCTGTTTCTACATGCTAGCTCACAGTGTCTGTCACAGAGTGTTCAATCCTCACAGTTTGCTTTGCCAGGTCCAGTCTTGAGAAGCTGCATGTTCTCGCTGGCAGAGGTGGCATCAGTGAGAAGCATGGAGTCTCACCGGCAAGTTTCCAGCCACAGTGCTGGAGCATGCCCATAACCATCCCTACTCAGATGTTTTCGTGCTGAAGAAAGGCTGATTTTGTTGAAGCAATTTTGCTTAGATTACAGACAGGATTTACCTCAAGAAAAGTCAGAACACTAAAGAAAAGCTGGTTGGAAGGGATTTCTAAAGGTCAGAAAATCCATTCTGATCCTCCTCAATATTCAGCTTGTTGCCAGCAACAAATAAGGTCAGCAGAGACCTTAGCCAAACTAGTCGTAAAACCCGGGATGGCAGAGCACACCATCTCAGCACATCTCATTCCTGAGCAGCATGAACTGCTTACGCAGGAAGATTTTTCCAAATCTCTGGTTTTTCCCAGCCAAACCACAGTCCATGACCCTTATCCTGCTTACCATCTGTCACAAGCAACAAGATTGCAGGCTCCTTTGTCCAGCAATCCCTTCAGGAAGCTGGGATTAGTTTGCATGCAAACTGATGCTAATGAAGGTGCACAAACCTTGAAGAGATTTATCTGTTAACTGAAAACAAACCATTTTTTTCCAGAATAAATGCATCTCAACTCTTCTTCAATCCAATACAGCATATAACCCTAGTCTTTAACCCAAGTAGCTACGGACTCCTTTCACTGTAATAGAAACATTCAGAAGAGCACATCCCATCTCTAGCTTCCTATATCTTTGCAAAAACTTCCAGATAAAGTTAGAAGGCTTAACACTTTTTTATCATCCCTTGCTTCCAAACAGTCCCACCCTTTCCTCTTCTGTGAGTTCACAGTGAAGGGTTTCAGCTTGCCCAGGAGCACTATTTCCACATGCAGCAACACCTCAACATTAAATAACAAGCCAAAAACAATCATATCTGCTCAGAACAGCAGTGAAGTTTCTACCTAACATATGCAGATTTGCTTGATTTTAGCACTTTGGATAAATGGCCATCTATTATGTAGTCACTTAGATTGAGTGTTAACATCCTGGGCTGTTTAGTTTTTATTTATCAAAATGAAGCACTTGCAATTTAAGGCCACACAAATAAGTTTTCAGGAGAGAAGGACTATCCCACGAAAATTAAAATCAGAGCAGGCCTGGTTAGCTCTTGACAGCAGAGGCTGGTTTTCCTATTATTCTTTTGGTATGTAGGTGTGCTGATTTCAGTTGGGGTGGAGTTTATTTTCTTCAGTGGCTGGTATAGGGCTATGGTTTTTATATTTGCTGAACACAGGGTTGATAATATAGAGAACTTTTCATTACTGCTGAGCTGGACTTATACATAGCCAAGACCTTTTCTGCTTTTCATACTGACACACTGGGAAGGAAGCTGGGGGAGGCATGGGAGGTTGGGAGGAGACACAGAGAGGACAGGTGACCCCAACTGATGATGCCATATAACATTATGCTCAGTATATAAAATGGGGGGAAGAAGGAGGAAGGGGAGATATTCGGAGTGATGGCATTTGTCTTCCTAAGTTAACATTATGTATGGTGGCCCTGCTTCACTGGAGATGGCTGAACACTTCCTGCTCATGGGAAGTGGTGACTTCATTCCTTAGTTTTCTTTGTTTGTGTGCACAGAAGAAACTCTTTATATCAACCCACAAATTTTCTAGCTTTTACCCTTCTGATTTTCTCCCTCAATCCCTGTGGTGGGGGAGTAAGCAAGTGGCTGCATAGTGCTTGGTTACTGGCTGGGGTTTCATATCTCAAAGATGAATGCCGTCTTTTAACTGGGTAATTCTAATGATTCAAATGCATCATAGGTGAACTCTGTATCACAGTAGCTTGTGCAGTTCCTGAGCTCATAAGAATGCAAACAATTTTCTTGATGATAATGTAATCTGAGCTACCTTCCTATGCACATATATGATGTAACCAGCACACATTTGAAAGCATATATAGTGGTGAACAAAACTATACCTTGCCATATATAGCAAGGTATAGTTTGAACTCTGAACAGCTTTTGGCTCTAACATGCTACAAATTTAAGAAAAGTGTATAAGGACAGCCAGTTCATGTAGCAGAGAACCCTGTGTCCAACTATGTCTAAAAGCAAGAAGACTATGGAAGAACAAGTCAAGTACAGAGTGGCATTTTACTGATATATTTCTGCAGCTTTCAGAAGTTATATTTGCCATTTCACTACTATATACAGTATCAGCACTTACAGTATCCGAAACAGTAAAATCCAGCAGATTAATCACACACTTCATGAAAGCATACCTCCTTGTTTTTTGCGTTGCTCTGAATAGTTTAATAGGATAGAAAACTTTATCATCTTGCTATTCAATTCTAGCAGATTATTTCCCATATAATTTGTGAATATGCTGAATAGCATTAGCACTTGCACAGCTTTCTCCACCACCAAAACCAACTCTTTATATCTTTTCTCTGTTGGCTTTTAATTAGGAAGTAGTACTCAGGGCACCATTCCTCTCAGATCTGGCAACTTATTTTCTTGGTGAGAAAGTCTTTTGCCAGCTAAGGTAGATGATCTTAACCAATCCACCCTATCCCACAGGTCCAGTGACATTTTCAAAGAGCTGCAGCAGACCTAAGAGACAGAACTTAAAACTGCCTTTCTATAAACATCCTGTTTATGTCAATTCAGTGTATCTGCGCACCATTAACTGCTTCCTTTCCAAGAATAAGTCCACCAAATTTAGGTGATTATTTAGACAAAGGTATTAAAATAAACATGCTAACAGTGCAGACAAATATTTTGTGCAGATAGTAATAAGTGAATTATGTGTTTTGCTCTTTCAAAAAAAAAAATTGCTTTGTGCACAGACTTACCGTAATCAAGAATATTGTGGAAAATTGTGATGGGATTATTGTGCATAAAACACATGGGGCTGGAAAAATTCAGGACAGCACTTGTTTAAAATCAGAATCCATAGCATGTTTCTTGGATATTTTATATGCAATAATAACAAGGATCTATTTTTGTAAGAGATATTCATTGTGCTGTATTTCTTAATAACTGAAGCTTACAGAGCCCTTTAGCTAAAGAAAGCCCATACTGTGCAGAGATTTGACAACATCCTGTTTATTTCAAAAAGGATTTCAGGTTGTCACCGGGTAAAGAAAATTTGAAAGCATTTGTTGAATATTTTGCTATCAAATGTAGAAAATGTATTTGAATATCCTAAGCTCTTATGACAGGTGTGACTTTTAAATTGCCAAGATAAATAACAGCTGTAAAAACAAATAGCCCAATGGTTCAATCCCAACTGCAGTGGTTACTCTACAATGACTGACAAGTTTTAGGATCTGTCCCTTGCTGTTTATTCCCCAGCTGTGGGACAAAATCCTTCACTAGCTTCTTTAATCCACACAGAGGTATCTAGCTCTCAACATGTTTTGCTCACCATAAAGTTTGAGTCAAATATCCAGACCAACTGCAGTCAAACCTTGGACTCTGTAGCCTGAGGCCTAGCCCTGCTCCCAGCCAATCCCCCAAAACATTCATGTGGATTTCAGTCCTGTGTCGAGAAGTCCATAACTTGTCAAATTTGACTCTGGTTCAGTTTTGTCTCCAAGTACTGTTACAGCATGCTGTAGAGTAATATAAAACACGTCCATGACTATTACTACTTCTATTTTTGTTGTTTTATTTGGGTTGTTTCTTTTTTGTCTTTCACTCTTTCCTGACCTGAAAGCAAAACACTTCACAGATCGTCCATCAAACAGCAAAATCTCTGGCACACAATTAAATAACTCGCATCAGCATTTTCATCTCTAAAAAATCAAAAAAAAACCAAAAAAACAACCAAACCAAAAGACGAAAACAAAACAAACCCAAAAAAACCACACACAAAAAAAAAAACAGAAGTCATGTGAAGTTCTCCTTTAGCCTAATTTATCCCCAAATTGAATACACATCTAGGCAAAACAATAGGCATTCTCCTAGGATCACCAGTCATCACCAGTCACAAGGGACAGAACATAAACTTCACCTCTGGTCTATTTGATGAGTTCTATTATCCCAGAAGAAAGTGAAATCAGACACTCATCCCTAAGTTGCAGCAAGAATTTTGAAAGGAGGAGTATTTAGAAGAGTGTGCAAAACTACAAGTTGAGAAACAAAGAACAGTAGTTTGAAGATAATTTGCCATGTTCAGAGGGGTTTTTTTAACCTTACATGTGACAGAACAAACTGCTTTTCTGCAGGCAGTTTTACTCCTACCATGTCATGAACAGTATTTTATCCTCTTTAAAAAATTATGTGTTCCACATTGGTACTTGATTTGAGCATCCATCTTTACTTTCTTTGCCCCTCTCTGCTATTCTGTTTGTTTCCTCTATTTTTGTCCATTGTGACTGTTAGGGTGAAGGTGTCTTGCATTTCATGTGACCAGAGCCCACTACCACAAGAGTTCAGATTCTGTGAACATCTCAAGACCTTTTGGACAAAAGGTGACATCACTGTCACCATGTTTCTAGTCTGGACCTAAAACATCTGTGTTTGAATTTTGACTTTTCAGTGCCATTCCACATAAAATTAATGACATACTAGTGTGCAAGAAAGAAAATAAAAGTTTGCCTACTCACCTAGATAGCAATAATTTACCCTGAAGCTTCAAATCAGCAGCACAGTCATCAGATTGACAGTTCCTCTCAAAAACAGTCTGTGAAAATCAGAGGAAAGAACTGTTAAAACATGAAAAAAGTAAGATCAAAATTCAAAGAAGGAACATGCTTAGACAAAATAAAAACCAAGACCAAAATCTGTGATACAGAGATATACGGTGTGAGTGTTAAGGAAATTCAAGATGAGGCAAAACTTATCTCTGTCAGAAATGGTTTTATTATCTTCTAACTGAACAAGAAGTTTCATCAAAACCAGACTCTTTCCTAGAGGTTTTCTTCAATCCATTCTCCCATCTCATCTGACAAGAGTAGCTGTTCATACAATATTCCTGGCATTCTTTCTCTTCCCCAGATATATGCATGAAAATGAATCAGAATACGAAGTATTTATGAAACTATTTTCAGTCCTAAGGATTGCAAGTAAGGAAATCATACACCAAACATTTCCCTAGATCTTATCTAAGGCAGGAAACATTTCTGCCATTGTGCAAGCAGTAGAAAATTACAAAGACTGTTATGTATCAATGATGCTCTCAGATAATGGCACCATTGTCAATCTTGTGAACCTTGGTAATACTGAGGAAATGTAACAGATTGATAAAGCTAGGAACTATGAAGGGACAACATACGGACATACTATTTAAATGGCAGTAGCTTGCCATGGCTAAATGAGACAGCTACCAGAAAGTGAAAGAAGAGAACAGGAACATGCTCTTGGCATTGAAACCCAGATGCCATCAGGACTATGGTTACTTTCCCCTGCTGCTTAGATCACAGACCAATATCTTTCTAAACAGAAGGCTAGACTTTTCAGGCTGGAGGACTCATTCTTTCAGAGGTGTAATGCTCTTCTGACTACCAAATATTAAAATACCAATATGAATGTTGCCAACACTGTTCAGCTAGGAAACCTGATAATCTGCTGATCTCTTCCTTTTATATGTAGATCTATTTCAATAACAAATACAAGGACAGGGAAAATCTGTGCAGGACACACATAATGGTTAGATTGGGTTGGAAAGACTGAAAAGGCAAAAAAAATGCAAACCATACTGAATCAGTACATTTTTTAAGAGCGCTGCCCAACTATATCAGGACTGCAAAAAGACTTGAATCTTAAGCCCACAGGGCATAGAGACTTCTAGTCCTTTGCTTTCCAGGAAGGCTCTTGACTAAGCAGGCAGCTTGTTCTCCTTTTTCTATGCTGTCTGAGCTCCCCAAAAAGGAGTGAGCATTTATGGAGTTAATTGTTGTGATGCCAAAATCAATTTTGCCTTTTTGCTTTTATATTTTCTTAATATATATTCATAGCTCTATTATTGTATAGCTATAAAGTTCCTAACTAGCCTCAGTACCTTTCCCTACCATTTTCCTTCCCTGATAGGCAGAAGGACAAAATACATTCCAGAGGCACCAAGCTGGGGATCCAAGGCTTCTCTCCTATCTTGGATCTTCCTGGGAGCCAAGGTTGAAACCAGCTCTTCAAGACACATTTCCATAAACAAAGTTTAATTCCTATGTAAGTGGGGAGGGTTTAGAACAGGGTTGAATCCCTTTTCCTCTGGAAAATGGGAACTACCTTACCACTTCTATCTCTAATTGGTTATTTTTGTTAGTTATGCTAATTTGCTAAACTTATAAAATTGTTTTCACCCTGTCCAGGGTTGGGCATTTTCTGTATCTGCCCCTAGAGGCCTCCAATGAAGACCAGCCTTTCTATTACCTCCAATGCCAATATTCTCTTGAAAGTGTGTTGCTCTCTTTCTAGGTTCTTTAAGGCATCAGTTTGATAACAAGTTCAAACTGTGCTGTAGGTTCTACAGTGTTGCAAAAGAAGAAAGGTGGAAGGTGGCCAGCTCATCTGGGCTATTTACTTTGTTCTTTCATTTTTCTTCCCTACCTTTTGCTTTCTCAGAATCTCAGTAGTGAAATTTTTTGGGGATTTAGAAACAAGGACTGAATTTACCCTTCCTCCTTAATAAAAACTACTACAACCAAAGGACAAGAATAATCCTGAGACAGGAACCAGCACTAGGCTTCCCTCACAAATATGGCACATTTCAGAGGTATAATTTCAAAAGTCCTCAAAATTAATCTTCAAACCACTGTAGCAGTCTCACATAGGAAAGAGCACTAGGTACTCTTTCTCCACCTTCAGAGGAGAAAGAGTAAAAAACTGTAAAAAAATTCTTGCCTCTCAGTTTCCCTGTTTGAATTGCAGAAATCTTGGCAAAGTGAACACAGCAATCAAAGAAATTATCTGCACTTTTCGAAGTGTAAAATACTGTGCATACATTTAAGTACTATATTATATAAAATTATAATATATATAAACCTATCTAATAATCTAATAATTTTCTTACTAATTCTGTAGTTACTATTACTCAGAAAGAATAAACAAATACTTCATTTTTAAAAATCACCGAGCATGTGTTTCTCCCAGCACATCAGGTACTGGAGAGCAAGCTACTTTGAAATACATTGGGAGTATTTTCTTATATCATAGATACCCAGGTTTCTACACAACACTGGGTTGGAGAAAGAAATAAGGATGGTGAGTTCCAAGATCTGTAGCTGTGTAAAAATAAACTGTTTGCCTCTATGGAGGATCTTGAACCTGTTCAGGTTTGGGGGGAGCTCTCTCACCTCAAAGCAGCTGGCTGGTCTGGGTTTCCAGTCCAGCAGGCTCCTGGGACCCACAGATGCAGGCACAACTGATTCAGAAGCCCAGTTCCAGGTAAATGACATCTCTGGACTATTTACCACTATTTCACTCATCTACCTGGACTCTACCTGGACTCTTTTTTTTTTTTTTTTGTATGTCTTCTAGAGCCTCAAGCCTCCAGCTCCTCACAGTCTACTTCCTCCATTTTCTTCTCTGCCAACTCAGCCTTTCCTTCCCTTTTGTTGCTTCTACCTTTCAAGTTGATTAATTCCTGGCTGTTTAAATCCCTCCTAAACAATTAAGAAGTAAACACACTTCAAGGCATCATAGCATTTGTGAGCACTGCTTATATATTGTTACTGTGCCCTTACTTGGTCTACTTGAGCTGCAATTTCTTTGGGCCAGAAACTGCACCTAACTTAACAGTGCATGTTGTTAGAACAGGAGTCCATTCCTGGCACAGACCCCATTACAAGATCAGCACCAATTTTAACTCTAAGCAATCTTTAAAGTGGTTGCTTTATACTACCAGCTTTGATGATTTCTAGAGCTCTTTAAATATTAGAATTGCTGAAGAAGGTAACCAATGGGTTGTATGTATTATCCACAACTGAAAAAAGAATGTAGGGTGAAAGTAACTGTGGAAGAAGTTCATAGTTTTTGCTGTTACTGTTGCTCAAAGTGAAATGGAGCAAGTCTGAACAGTGGTTTTATGAAATCTAATTGTATTCCACTAACACTGTACCAAGTACCTCTCAGGAAGTATGCTTATATAAGAAATGAGGAGTACAAGGTGGGGGGTGGAGATCAGGGCAAAAATTGCTCTGAGAAACACAGCTGCATCTGTTATCTCAAGGGCACCACAGAGTTGTCTAGCATTTCCACAAGAAAAATTGGTATTTTTGTGCTCAGATAACGTCAATGCTTGTAGGACACATCTTCACTGTATAAACACAAAACTAGTGTAAAGTTCATTCTCAGTGAGTCTCTCAGACTTCCTGCTATCACCAGACGTACAGCAAAGCAGAGACAAAAGCCAGCATTTCCAACATTCACTATTCCTTCCTGCACTCTCTCCACTGCTGCACAGAACCCTGCATCTGTGGGAAATTGCTCCAGAGCAGTTCCCACCAAGTCACCAAACCTTCTTGACAAACACTGTTTTCTCAAATTCTGTATGGCAACTTTTCTGAGTAAAAAAGATTATGCTCCTTGGGAGGTCCACTAATGTGACAGATATCTACCTGAGGGGTTAGGAAAGATGGATGGCACCCATATCCTCCAGAGATTAACCCAAAATTCTACATTTAAATACAATCATTATAAAAAGTGAATATACAAATCTGTACACAATCAAACCTACAGTAAGGAGAGATCTAGAGCTGATCAGGAAGGGAATATGTCTACATAGGTAGTCAGATATGGGCCTGAGAGCAAGTATCTTTGTGTCTATTTTGCCTCTCGAAGAGAGATGTAAGGACTAAATTCCACATTTAAATGGAAAGGGCCTGGAGTAAGTGTAGGAGAAAGTAGAAGAGGGATAAATCTCTAGTTCCTGCATCCTAAGCCATCCTTAGCATAAAGCTGCTAGGTATTGGGCATGTAGATATTTTCCTTTTCCTTCTTGCTGCTAGTGTAATCTACTGAAAGCTGATAGGAGGTAAAACAAGTAAAAGGAGCCTGGCTTCAGCCTTATGATCAGAGCTCTGTGCTCTGAGAAAAATGATCTATGATTTCAAACCAGATTCTGTGATTTTAAACTGCTTTACTTTCTTTCAATGGCTATCTAAAGTTAAACAAATCTATGTTTCTAGAAGTAGGGAAGAGAACAGGAAACAAATAAAAAGGTTCCTGTGCCACTCCAGCCCACAGAAAATACTGTAAGTCTTTCAATAAATTAAGGAGGAAAAAAGCTTTTCAAAATATCCAACTTACCAAAATTCAGGAAAGCACATGGAAATTTTAGGTTGCAGACAAAATGTACTATAAAGAGTCTGAGAGGTTGCCAGCACTACTCTAGTAAGAGTTCTGCCAATGCTTCTACAGAAAGGGAAAGCAACAGCTGAATGTCAGTATTTGAAGAGAAGGGAGAAAAACAGAATTCTCAAAAGAACCCATGAAAACATGTCATTTTATGGACTGCATAAGGGAACAGTGATTCAGTCTAGATCAGACATTTAACAAATTCCTCACACATCAGTCTATAAAAGGTTCAGATAGCATCCCTTAAAAAGTGGCAGAGCTGGCCTTTCGTATCTGAGGATTCATTCCTTTAATTTCATAAACTGTACCATGGACTTCTGCAGGAATACCTGGGTTATGCAAAATAATCAGGGTTAAGAATACAATACTTCAATCTCTACACTGATTTCCAGTAAATTGTCACCAACCCTATGGTATCTGCAAAGATGACTTAGGAATTAGATCATGCTACTGTAATTCAATCAGGGGGCTTGTATTTCTAGTAATTCTTTAGTTTTCAGATATTGATGCTATCTGATTATAAACATGTTATCTGGTGAAGTTGAGGTCCTGGCTCTTATTTAGAAACCAGGATATATGATCCAATTTTCAAATGCTAAGCTGTAAGCAACTCTCACTAACTTTTCTAGGAAGTATTTTCTATTTATAGCTTTACAAACCAATTACATCAATGTGCCTAAATATAGATGCAGGAGCTTGACTTTAGACCTGAATTTATTTTGATTTTAAACCTTCAAGTTGCCTGAAAAATAAAACTATTACCTACATGTCTACTGACCACAGAAAAAGAAATATAGACTGATTCTTTCGAGGTATACCATGCTTTACTATACTATTCATGGAAACAGTCCATTTTTATATGCTGTTGAGTCAGGCACAAAATGGCTGATTTAAATTCCCACTAGAAAAGCAATTATTACTGTGAAAAACATTCCAGGATTTCATCAGATGTGCTGGCTAAAATGAGAATACATGATTTCCACAATACCTCTAACTGAGTGGTGAACACACTTCAAGGCAGGAATAATAGGGGAGTGAAACCAGTGTGCTGGTACTGCATGGTACAGGGGATGAAGGTTAGCTATCAAGCTCCCTCAGTTCCACACAGACATCATCAGAGCACTAGGTTTGAAGGTGGAGAGCACTAGGTTTGAAGGCAGAAGGCAATAAGACCAGGCTCATTAGAGATGAGCTTAGGGGCAGCATACCACAGTTGGGGGTGAAATCAATAGCCCAGCAGAAGTGCACCTACACCAGTGCACACAGTATGCATAACAAACAAGAGAAGCTGGAGGCCATTGTGCAACCTGAAAGCTATGATGTAATTGCCATAATGGAAATTAAGTGGGATGACTCACAAGTCTGGAGTGCTGCAATTCATGACCACAAGTACTTCAGAAGGTAGAATCTTTGACAGGTAAAAACAACTGGCTGTACAGCTGGACCCAGAGACTTTATGTGAATGAAGCTAAATCCAGTTGGCAGCCAGTCACTAGTGGTATTCCCTGGGGCTCAGTTTTAGGGCTGGTCCTTTTAAAAATAGTTATTGATGATTTGGATGAGGATATAGAGTGTACCCTCAGTAAATTTGCAGGAAACATCAAATTGCATGGAAGTGTTGATCTGCTCTCTGCAGATCAATGACTCAATCAATGGGCTGAGGAAAACAGCATGAGGTTCAATAAGGGGAAGTGCTGGGTTCTGCATTTGTGACCCAGTAAGTCCATGCAGCACTACAAGCTTGGGGAAGAGTGGCTCAAGAGCTGTTCAGCAGAAAGGGACCTGGAGATGCTTAGTATGAGCCAGCAGTGTGCTCAGGTGGCCAAGAAGATCAATGGCATCCTGTCCTGTATGAAGAACAGGGTGGCCAGCATGACTAGGGCAGAGATCACTCCTGTACTTGGCATTGGTGAGGCCATACCTCAAGTACTGTGTTCAGTTCTGGGCCTCTCACTTTAAAAAGGACATTGAGGTGCTGGAGTGTATCCAAGGAAGGGGAACAAGGGCTTGGTGAAAGGTCTGGAAAACGTGTCTTATGAGGAATGGCTGAGGGGTTGGGTTTGTTGAGAAGACGGGCTCAGGAGGGCCCTCATTGCTCTCTACAACTACCTGAAAGGAGTTTGTAGTGAGGTGGGGGCCAGTCTCTTCTACTGTGCCTGAAGTGGAATTGTCCTTAAGCTGAGACAGATGAGATTCAGATTAGATATTAGAAAAAGGGTGGTCAGGCATTGGAAAATTGGAAAAGGTTGCCCAGGGCTGTAGTGGGGTCACCATCCCTGGATGTGTTCAAGAATTATCTGGATCTGGCACTGGTGTTGTTCAGTAAACTGATGTTTAGTGGTTTAAGGGTTACAGTGATAGTGCTGGGTTGATAGCTGGACTTGATGATCTTAAAGGTCTCTTCCAACCTTGATGATTCAATGACAGGCAGGGAAAAGGAGATCATGGTGTGGCTTTGTACATTAGGAGTCTTTCAACTGTCTATCAAGGATAATGATGATCAGGTTGAGTATCTATGGGTGAGAATCAGGGGGAAGGCCAACAAGGCAGACATCCTGATGGGAGTCTGTTATAGACAATCCGACCAGGATGAAGGGATGGATGAACTATTTTGTAAGCATCTGGCTGATGTTTCACAATTGCTAGCCCTTGTTCTGGTGGGAGACTAGCTTGTGGGATATCTGCTGGAAACTCAACACAGTGGATAGGAGGCAGTCTAGAAGGTGTCTTGAGTGTGTGGAAGACAACTTCCAGACACAACTGGTAAGTGAGCTTAGCAAGGGAAGTGCCCTGTTAGACCTGCTTTTTGCAAACAGAAAAGAGCTGCTGGGAAATGTGGTGGTCAGATGACATCTTTGGCACAGTGACCATGACATAATAGAGTATTCAATTCTTGATGAAGTAAGAAAGGGGTCAACAACACCTCTACCTTGCACTTCAGGAGAGTGGACTTTACCCTGCTCAGGACACTAGTTCAGTTCACTAGAGAGCCCTCTAGGAAACAATCCTTAATGAGAAGGGCATCCAGGAAAGCTGGACATACTTTAAGATAGAAGTCCTAGAGGTTAGAAAAACACCCTCCCTATGTGCCCAAAGATGAACTAGGGAAGAAGACCAGCCTGGCTGAACAGGGAGCTTTCACTGGAACTTGGGTTTATGACCTTTGAAAGAAGGTCATAAACCCAAGGCAGTCAACTCAGGAAAGGTACATGAATGTCGTTACACTGATGCCTGGAAGGCTGACCTGAAACAGAGACTGGACAGAGCTAGAGAATGAAGCAGGCATTTATTGAAAGGCCTTCAGGATCCACCTTGGGCAGGACAGGAGCCTGACCAAGGCTGCACGGGAAGGGAAGGGAAGGGAAGGGAAGGGAAGGGAAGGGAAGGGAAGGGAAGGGAAGGGAAGGGAAGGGAAGGGAAGGGAAGGGAAGGGAAGGGAAGGGAAGGGAAGGGAAGGGAAGGGAAGGGAAGGGAAGGGAAGGGAAGGGAAGGGAAGGGAAGGGAAGGGAAGGGAAGGGAAGGGAAGGGAAGGGAAGGGAAGGGAAGGGAAGGGAAGGGAAGGGAAGGGAAGGGAAGGGAAGGGAAGGGAAGGGAAGGGAAGGGAAGGGAAGGGAAGGGAAGGGAAGGGAAGGGAAGGGAAGGGAAGGGAAGGGAAGGGAAGGGAAGGGAAGGGAAGGGAAGGGAAGGGAAGGGAAGGGAAGGGAAGGGAAGGGAAGGGAAGGGAAGGGAAGGGAAGGGAAGGGAAGGGAAGGGAAGGGAAGGGAAGGGAAGGGAAGGGAAGGGAAGGGAAGGGAAGGGAAGGGAAGGGAAGGGAAGGGAAGGGAAGGGAAGGGAAGGGAAGGGAAGGGAAGGGAAGGGAAGGGAAGGGAAGGGAAGGGAAGGGAAGGGAAGGGAAGGGAAGGGAAGGGAAGGGAAGGGAAGGGAAGGGAAGGGAAGGGAAGGGAAGGGAAGGGAAGGGAAGGGAAGGGAAGGGAAGGGAAGGGAAGGGAAGGGAAGGGAAGGGAAGGG
>VZDJ01000105.1:673580-833823 GCA_008694505.1 Cyanoderma ruficeps
GGAGCCCTATCTAGTCTTAGTCCCTGTACAGTGGTGAGAGCACTGTGACAGGGAAGAAGAGAGTCACCATGGTAGAGTTTTCCGGGTGGTGCCATGAGTGACATGGGAGCACGGGAAAATGGACCTGTGTTTTCCTGTGGGGGGGATGTCTGCGGTTGCAAGAGAGACTCTCTCTTTCTCTGGATGGATTGAGGATTGTTTTTTTAAAGGATAATGGCTTGTTAGGTACCCAGGGTTGTGGAAGGTTTAAGCAAGTAGATATGAAAGTATGTGCTGGGGTCAACTGTTGAGCATTGTAAAGGATGGAAATTGGGGGGAGGAGGAAAAGTGTTGTGAGAAGTTTCTTATTCTGTCTTTGGGTGATTGGGTTCTTTTCTTGTGTTTGTCGTCTATTGTCAAGTAGTTTAATAAATGTTTTTTTCTATTCTAAGTGATAGGCCTGCTTCTGCTCTGTTCCGGTCACATCTCGCAGTAGTTTATTAAAAACTATACACTCATGGGTGCACTGGCATTTGCCCAGCGTCAACCCATGACACCTTTCACAAGAATCTCCTACTTTAAGGGAAGAATCAGACAGAGTAGGACCATTCTCATCTTTCCCTTCAGCACAAACACCCTGAAACAAGAAAGTGACCTCACTTTGTGCTGCCCAGCCTTGGATGCATAAGTTTTACTAGGTCACTGAGCAGCACTGAAGTTAGCAATAGTAGAGATTGTACAAAAAGGCTACTGTGTGCAAACAACCCAGAGCTTGGCAATCCACTTTTAGTGCCACCTCTGCTGTAAGTTCAACCACAGGCCTTCTTGGGAAATAATGTAGTCCAAATCTGACCTGATTCCTTTGTGCTATCTTTTGTCCTTTCTTCCACCGAAGAATGGGCTTCAGAGCAGTTAGTTCCTTGTCCTCTTTTCCTCTTTCTATCACATGTTCCCCAAGGCTGTATGAAGCTTCAAATACAATTGGAGAGATGACGTCCTTGACTCTTTTCTGTATAAGAAGACAGACAGATATTTCACCTATGCATATAGCCAAGCAACTTTCTATCTACAACTATTATACATTCAATTAAACTACATAATTTAATTAAATATGCAATTAAACCAGATCCAACACTGCAGACAACAGATTTCTCTGCTTCCTTTATCTTTCTCCAGGACAAACAGGAATAAGCACATTACAATGAACAAGTCAGAAGTTAAAAAAAAATAAAATTAGAAGGTATTCTACTCTTCAATACACAGAAGCAGTGGAATATTTTGCCCATCTATAAATCAAGTGGTTTTCAATAAACATATTTGCTTTAAAAAGGAAAAAGAAAAGAATGGAATTAAATTATTCCTGCGGAAGCAAAGAGCAAATAATCTTAATCTCTGGGGCTTCAAAATCCTAGACTTTGACTGAGATCACCTCTGGTGAGCTCCATTCATTAAAAGAACAGAAAACTCCATCTTGCCTTGTTGTTTTGCAGTATCAGTGAAATGAATGGATGAGTAAAGCCGCTAATGTTGCTATAAAATTGGATTACAGATATGCAGGGGCAAGAAAATCCATCTTCCACAATGTTTCCCAAAGTGAAATTTACAGTTTCCCCCATCTTCAGCACAGCAACACTTTCAGTTTATAAAAGAATAAAGTTTTTCAGTTTCTTTATTTGCTTACTGTAGGCTTCATACCAGATGTATAGAATGGTGCTGTATTATGTGGCTGATGGGACAAAAGGATCACCTTTTCTTGTTGCTGGAGCCCAAGCCACAAAATAGATACCATTTGTCACAACATGCAATGCCTAAATCCAGATTACTGTGCCAGGACAAAGTGCTCATTGTGCTCTGTTCAGTCCTGACTTCCAAAATCCAATTTACCAGAAAACCTAAGTGCAAATCCTCTATCTTTTCATAGGCAAACATCTCTCTTAAATTTTAGTTACTTAAAAACATAGCATTAATTAAGGACAGATGAAATTGAGGCAATAAATAAATCCATAAGTAAGCACATGAAACCTTCCAATAGGCCAACTCTCAACTTTGCCTTGCTGGTTAGTGGGTTTCTATGAACACAGGCCACCAACCACAAGAAGCAATTGAGATGTAATGCCATTAAAATTGCATCTTCCAGATGTGGGAAACCTGGGTACTAACTGGCTTTCAGACCACCTTGTTTGATCTGTTTCAAGACAACCATTTGCTCTCTCCAATATCTGTCCACAGATCTCTGAAGTAAAAGATTAGTGGCTAATCAAATTCCCAAATCATGGGTTAGTCGGATGAATAATAGCGAATATCAGGCTTGGTGACATTTACCCTCCTGCACCTTCAGCCAGCCCTTAAATTCTCTATCCTAATACAAATGCCTGCCAGTACTCTGAAGTTTAGACTGGGCATTTCTTGGCGTGATTTGTGCTTTCTTGGTAAAGAACACTGATCAACAGCAGACATAGATAGCAGCAGTGGTGATAGCTTGACCTCTTCCCGGTCCCATAAAAAGGACTGTGGATGATCTGCAGCACTGTTAATCCTCTGAGCAGAAGAGACACTCATACCTGCAGCCTCTTCCTCAATCCCATCCCCAGTGTAGGATTTGTACCATACTGAGGCTACTAAATACCAACACTACAATTCACAGAAGCTGCTAGCTTTGCTCTCACAGAATATCAAGTGTATTAACTTAAGTGAGGACTGTTATCAGCCTACATGAAGACTTGGTAATACAGACAAACAAGACTATAAAAGAGCATGCCAAACAGCAACAGTCAAACACAAATCATCAGGCAAATTGCCACCTAATCCAACTGTATGCAACCAACTAGTAAACACAGAATAATAAAAATGTATGCACCTACCATTTTTGTAACTTTATTACTGCAGTTTTGTAAGAATAAGTACTTAATCACTTCTACATGTCTTTAATTAGTCTTGCAGGGCTCAGTCCAGTGCCCTTTAAAGTCAAAAGGTAAGTTTCCTATCGACTTTGATGAATATTGGAGTGTGCCTTTATTGTTTGGTGGTGCTCTGCTTGAATTTAGTGGTGAAATTGTGACTTCCACCACAGCCCTGGGAAATACATTTCATATACCCATTTATCTTTAAGTAAGGATAAAATTATGAATGCTTCCCCATTATTAATTTTGCCACATGTTCAGTCCCTTCAGATCACAATACTTCAAAAATTAAGGCAACAGTCTGTGGCATTTGTCTCCAGTAAGACAGAGACAAGACAGTTCTGTCTCACAGGTACACCACAGACTGTCTAGGATGTGAACACATAAAGAGAATAATTAATATTTGGCCAAGCACAGTCTGGAGAAGTACTATTTTAGACTGGAAATATGATCAATTTCTTTCTCTTTCAGTCTACACAAATGTATTGCTTCCTGTGTTGAATCATATATTGATGATACAGCCCGCAGATTGCTTTTAAGTACTCCTGATTTCTAAGAGGAAGGCGAAAGATTCAATGAGAATAAGGTTTGGGATAGACTGAAAAATCCTTCAAGTCAAGGAAACTGTACATTTTCTGCATAAGTTGCATGGCCCTAATGAACTGGATTTGTCAAGGGATATTCCACAAGCAGCTTTTACATGTAATCCCTGTTTGACACCACAAGGCTGCTATGCTATGGAAGTGGCATAGGCTAAAGACATTTCTGAGCCCTAAAAAAACAAACCTGGCAAATCATATGGACAGCACAGCTTCAGTAATTGAAAAAAAAACTTGAAGGATGCTACAATGAGTGTAATATACAAGGAGTTCAAATTATGAACAGAAACAACTAGGGTTCAGTAAGTAACAGTAAATTAACTTAAGCAATAAATACTTAATCTGTACAGACTGGAGTCACTGAACTGGTGCAAGTTTTCACCATGCCCGAATTGGAAAGCTTATCCTAGCCAATGTGATAACAAAGGCTTGCTACCTCCTCTCACAGAACAATCACCTTAAGGAAATTTTTGGATGTTGTGGCAGTAACTGTTCATGGCCACATATTCCTTCCGGTATTTTTCTCTGACTTAGCAGGGGAGAAGAAAGCAAAGTGTCTGCCATATTTATGACTGTATTTCTGTTTGACTTTAGTACCAAAAAGTCCTAAAAATCTAAAAAGCAACCAAAGAGCAATGATCAAACGTCATATTTGTGATTCTGAACATAATTTGCAGTTGGAGTGTGATAATTGTAGGAAATAATTTTTGTCACTTTTCACAGACACAGTCTAAGGCACATCATAGCAACACACAAATGTAGAGTCCAACATCCTAAAGGCACACTGCCTTGGCAGGCAGCCACTCCCTTCTAGAACCTTAATTTTAGGCTACCAAGAGCCCACACATCAGGAATTCAAGCACATTTGGCTGGAACAAGACAGAGTTTTAGTCAAGGGACAGGCTTTATTCTACTCATGGTGCAAGTGGTTGCCAGACTGGATATCATTTCAGCTTTCTTTTGGCTCAGCGCCATGGTACACTCAGGGGACTGTACATGAGCTCAGTAAATCATCACATTTAATCCCCTTTCTTCGACAAGGTGAAAGTCTCCAGCAAAGACTCTAGAGACTGCCAAATTCCATTTTTAATTATGGCCATTGGGCTGAGAAATAAATTGAGATGTAAATAATGTCCACAATCTACAGCAGGAATAAAGAATGAAACATGGCCCTTTAAAGGAATGAATATGAACTAATTTTCAGCAGCAGCATCTGAAGAAATACATATTGGAAGACATACACATACAGGATGACTTTTCCAGTTGCTTGGTGCTTTTGTACTTGTTCATGTCTTTCTGGAGTTTCTCTTTTCTTTCTCTGTGGGAAAGTTCTCTGATCTGTCTGGCCTTTTTTCTACTCCCTCTGACTTGATCATCAGGATTTTAACCCATGCATGAATTTCAGAGCGTTTACTGAATCCAGCACAGCTTTTTAGTACTTCTGAGAATTAAGTTCTGTTTAGTTAAATGACAGCGAGTGAATTCCAGAACTTGTTTTTTAAAACACTCAGCTTGAAACTTTTAGTCTAAATGTATTTATTTCAGGTGCTAAATAACATGCACTAGTAACAGACTAGGAATTTTTACAGGCTTAAACACACAAAATAAATTTGACAATCTCAGTTTAATAGACAACATATCAATGCTGCAAAATGTATGAAAGACACTGTGCTAATGCTAATCCGGCATACAACTTTGATCAGCCCAGAGGTCACTACCACATAAATTCTCAACTAAGTGTCAAGAGATAAATAGTTCCCTGATCAGTAATCCCAAAAATTACTCAAATGTTCACCAGCCCTCAGAAACAAAAGCCACTACTGCCACTATCTATCAAATGAAATTGCTGCTGTAGGTCTTAATAAGCATACATTATAGCTTATGAACCAGTAAGATCACAATGTTTGACTTTAAAATGAACTATCTTCTCCTATTTAGAGCAGGGGGGAAAAAAAAGCAAAGTATTTGCAGGGTGTGACATGCCCTAATGTTATTTAGGGTTAGTGTTCAAAAAGAGTGCTTTCTTTACCCTTTTCCTAAATGCCTTACTCCAGCACACAACTGTTTCCATTAGGTCAGCAACTCCTCTTGGCACACACACTTAAAAGTGAAAAGATGTCCTGGGAAAGAAAAAACCAAATCTTAAATCTAGTTAAATAAACACTAGGCGCCTGGGAGCCTGTATGCATTGAGGGAACACCCTGAGACACTGAATGAAGAGCTGGAAGTCAAAACCCAAACTGAGTACATTCTCACTGTGAGTCTAAATGCCCACCATCCTTGTGCATCTGGATTCCCACTATCAGCTGGCAAGTAATAAAGGTATTATTCATGTGGGCATAGGAGAAATTGCAATCAATAGTGCAAATATTCCATGTCAAAAGTTACGAAGGCTTAGCAATAATATACTATAGATAATCTTCTCATGGTAATCAGTAAGTAAAGTTATTGCCTGCCATCCAAGTTTGGTATTATCTTGATTTTCCAGCTCTGGACTAAAATGCATTATGGCAATATAGTTTCATGTTCTTTTTATACATTTGAATATCAGCTCTTTTACTGGAGCTACTGTTTTCAGTTATGTTTTTATTACACATTCCCTTTCTCTCTTTTATAGTTCACTTTCAGTCTTTCATGGGGGTTTTTAGATAAATATATTTAGAAAATATATATAAATAAATAATAGATAAATAATATTTAGAAAAATACAGAAAATTCTTTGACTATCTAAAATCATGTTACTCCCTTCTGAAGAAAACAGACCCACTGCATTAAAATGCCCAGCTTTTTCCTCGCACAAGGCAAAGCACAACCAATCTGCAGTATATGACAAGACACCTTCAATACTGACAACACAAAAGTACAAATCCTTAGAAAGCCAAAGAGCTGATGGGCATTTATGAAATGAAGAGGTGAACTTAGGTGAACAAAGAGAACCGAAGAAGGCGGAAAGAGGGTAACAATTCAAGCTTTTATTTATGTTGTTTTCTTTCTGAGAATATAATCTATTTCAGCAGGGAATAGTATACAGAATAGAGACAATAATTAAATCCACACTCTTCCTGCACATATGTAACATCATATACTCATTTTTTTTCCACTGGAGTTTCTGCATTTCATATTCTGCTGATACAATGTTTTATCAAAATGAAGCTTTAAAGAGATTTCCATTAAAGGTGTCTTAAACCGCACTGAGTGCAGAATAAGTGTTAGTTCAATTATCTGTTTCCTTTTATACAGCATTTCCCTCCAACCCTGACTGAGAGGTCAAACACAGGGGGCTGTGCATGAAGCTGTTAGAGGAGAAGGAGTTTAAGATCCTTAGCCCCTGAGTCATCATACATGGTAACAGGTCTGCTAAAAGATCAACACACCAATGGACCTGGGAAAGTGTTGTTAACTTCATGGTTAATTTCAGCATTCATATACTGTATTTTCTTGTTCACTATCTTGCTTTCTTCCTGTACTGTATTTGCTTGTTCACTCTTTTGCTTTCTTCCTATATACATCTGGATAAAACCAGCTGTATGTGTCATCCAACCAACTTCCAGTGCAAAATTTCCCATGCAAGCTGTTCTCAGAGCCAAGTACTGGGGTGACAACTGACTCTCCCAGCCTCTTCCTGAGGCCATAGCCCACGGGGGTGGTTAGGAGCCCTTCTTGCTGGTTCTATGCCCCTTTTGCTGTGGTATTTCAGACTGAAGGCATAATGCAGCTCAGCAGCTGATGACTGCTATTTGATAGACACTAAATGGCATTGTGCCCCCCAGTCTTTGCCTGAGTTCTACCTGCTTCTTCATAGCCATGAATAAACCCCTGACCTACTCTGTAAGAAAAAGCAGATATCCTTCCTTTATTCCCTTCTTCTCATGATGGTTTTTCTTCTTTCTCTTGAAAAAAATATGGCAGAAGCACTTGGGCACATTTCAAGAGCCAACAGCAAAGTAATAAAAAGGCTTCCCCAGAATCTTTGTACAGGACACAGGAGAAGGACATACTTTTCTCCTCAGTGTTTCCCACTGACCACCCCATGAAGTACCTGACTAAATGCCTGCTCCCTTTTGAAAATGTCTGTCACTTCTCAGGGAAAATAACCATCTAAGATAGGTTTATATTGAGACAGGATTCCCCACCCCTTCATGCATATGAGTCTGTGGTGGTTTAAAAATGGTATTTCCCAATCTAGTGTTCCCACTGAATCACTCCAAATCATGCACTGCTTGCTTACTCCCCTCTTTCTCTCCTCCCTACTGCAGTGGACTGGAGCAGAGAATCTGAGGCCCAAAAGGACTGAGAACAATTTACTGGAAACAGTATAAACTATAAAAGTATAAAGTTCCTAAATATGTTATTCAACAATGATTAGACTTTTCCCCTTGTTTCACAGATCATTCAAGAAGAAGCAGGAGCCTCCTGCTTAGAAGCCACATCAGCAAATACCGTTGTCCAGGTCTCAGATGGCTGGGTTAGAGGATATTATACAATGACAAAGTGAGACTGTTTATCTCCACAGATGAGGGCAGAATGAACAAATGTTTCTCAGGGGATCAAGGCAAAACCAAAACTTTCTCTTCAAGTTCAGGGGGCTTTAAAAACAAACGAGGCAAATATTTCCACAACTAAGTGGAAACCAGTTCCTCAGATCAAAGCTGAAAGCTCTACTCTGAATCTGGAGATACATTCACAGGAAATAGAAAAAAAATGGCATTTTACATCAAAAATATTGTATGAAGTGCAATGAGGTTTTAACCTAATATGATTAGGTGCAGGTATTACCACTTTTCACATCTCCTTTGATTACATGTTCTCCTTTGAGTACTTTTGATTAGTTTACACATTATCTAATGGGTCAAGTGTGTTTATCCTAACAGCAGTACATTCTCAAATCTCCATTTCTCTGTTCCACAACATGTAAAATTTTGGTAACAACACAAATTTGTGGCCTACATGGAAGACTTCTGTAGATGATATGCAGTGACTCTAAATGGATAAACAGAATATGCTGTGATTTGGGACAAGAAAAGAGATTTCAGCAAAGCTGGGAAAGGGCGGAATTAGCCTCTTCCCAACCACAGGCTGTGACAGCTAAATACACACAAATCCTTGGGGAGAGGTCTGAAAGAGATTCTAACCAGTGGGAATCATGAAGAGAAAGTATCAGAAGATGTGAGGGGCTTATTGTTTTATAGTTCAGTTTTCAGGAAGATATAACAAAAAGTCATTAAAATACACATTTATCTGCATTAGATATTATCTTGCATTTTAGAGGTGTAAAATAATCTTGAACTGTCCAGATTGCTCTCCTTGAGTCTTTGGTGTCTCAGAAATAACCACTTCTTTCCTCCTGATTATCATTATTTGCATGGTACCCTGAGCACAATGTAGACATTTTGTGAAGGGCTGTGATACAAAATGTCCTTCTCTGTATACAACAACCCATTGAAAACCAGGAGACAATCCTGGGGAGAAAGGCATCTTCTCTGGTCTAAAGCACAAGGCAACTGGAACCAGTTGTATTGTGCCAAAAACTCCTCTGACACTGACCATGGCAGACCCAACTTGAAAGGGAAAAGAGCCCTTTGCTGCCCTCCAGTTTGAGTGCATGTAGCGTAGCAACACTGCCCTTGGGTAACTAAATTTTCAAAGGCTGAGGCCTCAGCCGCACTAGGATTGGAAGCAGTTTTAGAAGCGCTTTTGGTAAGAGCATCAACATAATAAATATGCTCACCCTAGCTATCAAACTAGGTCAAAACTGATGTTATTTCATTCTCAGGAGTGAAATCTTTCCTTAATTTTCCTACTGAATGAACTTTGGAACATGTATTTCCAAGGTCTGTTCATTTCCAAATTGGCTGGAATGCAGTGCTGAAGTAAGAGCAGATCAGAGAACAGTTAAGCGCATGGGAGGAAAAATATCAGACAGTGCAAGGAGCAACTGCAGAGAGCTGTAAGTGCATCAGAAGCATGGTACTACTCAGAGCTTGGGAAAGACAAAGTGAAGGGGAGATGCAAAAGACAAGGATATCAAGACTACAGTCCAGGATGACAGAGCTTTGACCCTACAAGCAGCAAATACCAAATCCTGAAAATCACCACTAGCAACCTCTAAATGCTTTGTCATACTTAAGAAAAATAGCTGTGGAGGAAACTTCAGTGGTAGACACAAACAGTCTTTCACAAAAGAAGCACAGATCAGAAGTCTGTATCAGATTCCCTGCACAGCCTGCTCAAGCATCAACTGAGCTTTGCCTTGGCTTGGACACATAACGCCAGGAGTGTGTTTTATTCACCAAACTGTGCTGTGAGGGTAATGAATAGAAACTGACACTAACAAGTTTCAATATTTTGAACTTTATCTCACTTCCTGCATTATTGGTTCAAAAAATGTATCTTCACTCGTAGACACAAATCACATTCTGCCATTTTTATACCACTGTCTGTGGGATTTTGTCATATCTCTTTGTTTTGGTTTCAAAACTATTTCAAAACTCATGTACAGAGAAACTGATATTGCTTTCCTATAATTTGTCTCTATTTTATCAACAGAAAAGTCTTAGAAACAAATATTGTCATACTAATAATACTTTAAATTCTCCCCTCTTAAAAATAAATTACCCTAAGAGGCAGTAATAGACTGTATCACTTAGTCTACCTTCTTGTTTGTCCCAGATGTTACAATTCATTTGTCAATCTTCCTCCACATAAAATAATTTGTTTAGCCACAGTTTATTTTACAGGAACACATATAGTTAGGTCCTACAATAATCCCTCTTGAATTTAAAAGGCCCTGGGTCTGGCTTTCTTAAATGTATATGACACCACATTTCAGTCACAGGTTTCTGTCACACCCTTCTCTGCTAGATTACAAATAGCTACTTAGGTGTCTCTGGGTCTTCATTAAAATAAAAATGCTGGGATTCATTCAAAATTTTAAGCGAGGCCTTCCCTTGAACACTTGAACAGCTTTTATAGTTTTTTACAGCATCATGTAAATAGCAAGCATCTCATCAGTGAACACACAATTCTACCCCCAGCAAAAGTAAAAATCTATACAGAAGAAGACCCACTCCAAGGCACCATTCCCTCTGTATGTATACTGAACGAGCTCATTGCTTCTTTTTGCCAATCGTCATGCTCAGAAGTCATGTTCAATTGTTGGTGTGCTACGGTCCTGAAATCCTCAAGATCTGTGCTTTGCAGAAGACACGCCTGTCTTAGGGCGATTCATCATGATATTGTATCCCATAATCATCTGTGCCCAAAAATTGTTACTGTATCCTTGAGACGCCCCATCCAGGGACCTCATGTACCTGTGTGTGTGGAGGCTGCTTGTGCACAGCTGTTTGTGTCGTATTTGTGCCGGTGACTGTTTAATCTTTGCTTAGGCAAAGGTTTCTCTTTCTTTTTACATTTGTTTTTCCTTGACTCGGAGAAGCTACAGTAGCAATCTTTGAGCTGCCTTGAGGACTAATTCCACAGCTGCCTGTCTGAAAAAAAAAAATGGGGGCGTTGCGCTGGCAGAAGTGGAGCAGAGCCACCCCGCTCCAACTCAACCTGTTGTTAAACGTGCCAAGCTGGGGAGAGGAAGACACTGAGTGGCTCCAGCCCACCTGCTTCACCTGCCCCGCTGGCTGTATTGTGGCTCGCAGTGGGGAGGTCAATGCTGGACAAGACTTCAGGTATTCGTCTGCTGCTGGAGCCTTCCCAAGACGGAGCTGGTGCAATCTTGTATCCCATATCCGGAATGGGTATTTTCAGGATTTTGGGTTTCTCTTTGTTCCAGTGGGTTGGTGAGGTCTAACCGTTTGATATCTAGCAGTTATTTACTTTTTTTTCCCCTTCCTGTTGGCATTCTGTTTGTTAATAAACCACAGGTTTTTCCACTTTAATCTATCATTATTTATTTCTTATTGGTGGAATGGAATCGTTGGAACCTTAAAGGAGACAACTCATTCCAGAGTGTTTTCCTTTGAACTGTCTCAAACAAAGACCAAGCCCCTTCTTCCCCTTTGTAGGCAGGATGCAGTCTTTGTTCCTGGATGAGTGATCTCACACTTAAATGGATTAAAATAAACTTTACTTAAGTAGCTCAGCAGAGTAGATGATTCAAAGCACTGTATAAAAAAGTCCCTATCCTCCCCTTTTAACCAAGTTTTTTCGTGTTATGTGCAAAATGTGGATGTAATTTTGTATTTATTTTCAGATCTTTAATAATTAATTTTAACCTTTCTACTGATCTCTGAAGAACATAATTAGAAATAACCCACTTAATAACCCTATACTGGCATCTCCTTTCTACATCAGGCTGCTAAGTATTAACTTTTATATGTACAAATTTTGTGCAATCTTTTTTTAATCTTTTTTTAAATCATAGTGCCTAAAATGTTAAGTGAAATTGCAAGCCCCTAAAATTCTATCACAATCTTCACAGTTACCTTCATAGATCAAACTTCTTAATTCATTACTCAGGGTTTGGGGTTTTTTCTTTCTTAAATCAAGCTGGGTTTGTTCCTTTAATTTCTTGACCATGACATAATTGCATTTCCATTATGTTGTTTATATGATGATGTCAATCTACAACCCTTTAGATCAGCTTTCCTACCCTTTTTTGGTATATTGACACTTTAAAGCTCTCAATGCTTCTTGAAATTTCCCTTGCATTGCAAGATTTAGAAAAAGCTTACAATATGGAGCCAGAGAGCTCTTCAGCAAGTTTTTGGGATTCTTACATTTCCAGACCATTTTAGTCTGTTTATTTCTGGTAAACAGTATTTGACATTGTCCATATTTACAAATGCATTAAAAGCACAGCATAAACTTCATGAAATATGAATACACTCTCATCCTCCTTAACAAAATGTGTAAGTATTTAATGAAGCATTTTAACTTGACGTACAAATGATTTTATTATCATAAATAATATCATATCAAATAATGGGCTAATATTATTGCTAGGATTTATTTCCTTAATGCATCAGAACTTTATTCTGGAGGGGTTAGAATCACAAAGGAAAGACCCTCACACACATTCTGAGGGGACAAAGTACAGCTGTTGTACCACAAGTACTAATGGCCTTGTTATAGTAATCATGGGGAAGCCAGGCAATAGGTCAGTAATGTTTTATCATCTTAGAGAACAACATAGGGAAGGATGCGAGTTGAGAAAGCTTTCTAAAAAATGCACTGCACTTCTTCCTTTCCTGTCCCAAGAAAAATGCATGTGTCCAGACAACTACTCTCAGCTTCCTCACTATCCAGACTAATTTCAAGCATGACAGCTAGAATTCTCCATAACCTGAAATCATGAAAACAGCTACAAATGAGTGCATGATGGCATATTTATATGCTAGACTGACTAGTGTAGTGTAGAGCATTTTACTAAAAATAGAAAAATGTCATGTAAAAAGTTACATACAACACAGTAGATATTTAAATCTAGATGGCAGAAATTTACCTCTGCCCACAGGTAATCTGATTATTTTAAAAAATACCTCAGTCAGTCGAGGAAGAATAAAATGAGTCATCACAAGCAACAGGATGTAAAGGCTTACTTAGCTCAGTTTTGTTAAAAATATGGAAGGATTTTTAGGTTTTCTTTTTATTTGAAGTGGTTGGAATTCTCTTTCCACAGAAACCTGTTTTTAGCACTACTTATCTGTAAAGAAGAGACTTGTCTCAGCACATGACATTTAAAAAGGAAACAAAAAGGAAAAAATACAGCTCATGTTACAGTTGTCAGCATCCACCTCTGGCAAGTATTTCCAAGGCCTCTGAGAGGAAAACCCTTCTCATCATGTAGAAATAGCCTCCGTTGGCTTTTCCACTCCTCTAACTGCCAGTTTGCAGCACATGTCATCTCAGAGGTATACCTTCACAACTACCTTTTACTAATTGACTACACCTTTTCATTGGAAAGGGCATTAAAAAACATAACAAAAAACCCTAAACAACCAAAACAACATAAAAATATATTACAATTCATACAGAGGATCCTAAATTAACAATTGTTCACTGCTAGCAAGCTCCAGATTGTGGTAGATGAATGAAATATTTTCCTAAAACTTCAAATCCTTGGGAAAGACTGTTACATTTAGTGCTGCTTAACCTTAATGCTTTAGGAAACAGTAACTGAGGTATTTGTGGTATTCTGCGTACACTACACAAACCACAATGTTTAACATAAATAATGTTACCTGCTGTGCAAAGATGAAATTATGTAAAGGCTGAAGGTTTGCCAGTTTACTTTCTTGACTAGTGTAAATGGAATATAAAATGAAAAATGGCTACCCAGAAGAAGCCATGACTACCATAAGACCCAGAATAACATTCATGAAGGTTTGTTAATCTCCTTCTCTGGAAACCCAAAGAGAGGAAAATTGTCTCATGTATTCAAACAAAATCAGGATTACTCAAAAAGTCCAGAAGTCATTTCTCCTGAAACAAAGTAAAATCTTTCTTTGAAGAAAGGAAAACCTGCACACCCAATTAATGAAATCATTGCCTCAGAGGTGAAGCACAGGTGAACATCACTGCAGCCATGCAGCCCTGAAAAACATTTGTGACATTACACAACCAAAAAGGTTACACCTTTTTAAAGTTGTATTTTACACATCCTTCACCTCCTTTCACATTTAGTATTTGTTTTTAAAGCACTTGGTCAAAGAAAATGTTTTTATAACTCTCCAATTTGATGGGTAGAAATTTATTGAGCTCTTCAAATAATTACTCCTGCCATAATAGGGTTCTCACATTGGTATCTCAGATGACAACCTTCAATCGCAGTACTGTGTGATTTTGTCAAATCCAAACTAAGCTAAAACTAGTCAAAACCAGTTTTCTCTGAAAATCCCTGCCTAAATAGCACTTGCCCATTTCCATTCTCTGTGTACATGAATGTACATATTTGACATGCAAATCAAATTAATATCCTTCCAACTGACCCTGAATATAGTTATCAAATTCTACATGAAGGGAAAAGAATGGGCAGGCACTGATCTCTTCTCTGTGGTGCCAGTGACAGGACCCAAGAGAATGACCTGAAGGTGTGTCAGAGGAGGTGTAGGTTGGATATTAGAAAAAGGCTCTTCCCCCAATGGGTGGTGGCCGGGCACTGGAGCAGTCTCCCCAGGGAAGTGGTCACAGCACCAAACCTGACAAGAGTTCAAGAAGTGTTTAGACAACACTCTTGGGCACATGGTGTGACTCTTGAGGATGGTCCTGTGCAAAGCCAGGAGTTGGACTCAGTGATCCTTGTGGGTTCCTTACAGGTCAGCATATTCTGTGTTTCTGTAATTATTTTGGTTTTGCATAAATGCAGATGCAGTTTGCATGCACAGTTTTCAAAAATACACCCTCAGTCTGATCACTTCTACACACTGAAAAATCCTGTGTTGTCCTGAGCTCCACCCCAGCCTTGAGGGACCAGAAAAACCTATAAAAATATCAGTTTTAAAAAGGCTCATTTTTCTTTCTATTTACTAGAACCGTAACATATTCTGCTTCTCTTCTGTGTATTACACCATATTGTAATATACTAACCCTTCATTACAGAAACATGAGACCTGAAAGTTTCTGAAAGACCTCTACTCAATTAGCAAACATTGTCAAACTTCAAGCTTAGCCCCATTAGGCTTGTTTTAAAACTGTTTCTTAAACATGCACACACAAATCCCACATAAAATTAAAATTAAAATTATGTTTGTCTCTCTATACATAACCCATGGTCTGAATGTAAGGTATTACTTAGAAAGTGATTTGGTCAGTTCCCACAGAAAGTAAATGGTACACTAACAAACAGATCCCCAAATGCATAACAACATAAACTTCCAGACCATTTGAAAAGAATGACATGGGAAGGCAGAGTATCTTAGTCAATGAAAATGAAGGCTGTACATCTTTCTAATTAGTACTCCTAAAACCAAAATATGTTTCACAGCTGCTATGAGGCAGGACTGAAATTGCAATCACGAGCACCCGTTGTCCCAAGACGCATGCAGTCCCAGTTCTCTGAACATGGCAGTAGGAAAGATCAAGAAACTATTTTCAATGTCCTCAGTACAGCACTGCTTGTCTCCAAGCTCCTTTAGCCTGTTCTTCAAGTGAACTTCTGTCCTTCCAGAGGTACTTCCTTGCAACCACTGCTGCTGCCATCTCCTGTGAGCGCAGGTTTGCGTATAATCCAGATCTGTAGATCAATCTTTATGTCCATCACTGCCACTTGAATAAAATGCAGCAACAATTGCCAATGATTTCAAGACAGCAAAATGATATTGCTACCTTCATATAATCTTGGGAGGGTAAGAATATATGCATACTTTTAAGAGCAGAGCAAGGCCTAGACCAGTCGATCCTATACATCCTTCAACTCACGCTTTGTTCATCACCTCAGAGCTTGCAAACCTCACTAGATGGAATTGGGTGTCAGAAGGCCTTGACAAGGTATGCTGTGGGAGGGAAAGAGGTATGGAGACAGCCGTGGGAAAGGCAGAAAAATGCCATTTTTGCTTTATAAAACTTCAGACGCACTTCTTATTAATGGAAACACTTGGCTTTTGGTCATCCAGAAGAACACTTCCATAGGCATTTATAATAATGCTGTCAGAAGTCATTTATATACAAAGCACTCAGACAGAGACTGCATATCCTGTAAACCAAAAAAGGAAGATGCATAGCGTCTTCCTGATTTAGAATCATGGTGCTTTTTTTAACTCTCTTTGCTTTCTACCCATCTGCTAGCTGGAAGATTTACATATTCAGCTTTTTCTTTTCTTCCAGAAGACAGACATAAAGCAATCTAAAACAAGATCAGCAGCCTCTGAACTGGAATGAGTATAAAGTGTAAAGTATACCCTTGCTTTCTTAAATCCATTTCTTTCTGTAATACAATACAAATATCTGGCTAGACACAAAGCAAGCAAAGTGCAATGAAGGAAGGAAATGTTTCTGAAGAGAGCACAACTGAAGACAGTGCATAGTGCATATGAAAACTCAGCATGAAAAGCAAATCCATTATTCTAATCAAACTTGAAGATCAGCCTCAGAGCCATCTTTGTGGAATCCTACTGCAGACGATCCAGGCACTAAGCAGATCAGAAATAGGGCTACAGCTGAGGCACCTGGTCTGTGAATGGAATATGGATCATGAGAACTAATTCCAGCTACATGAACGATGAACCAAATCCTTTTTATCTACTCATAGGTTACCTTAATTTTCACCTGACCTTTTCCTCATGGGTCATGTGGGGGGGGAAAGGAAATGCACAAATGAGATTCTGCTTCTCTGAGAAGCATTCTTGATAACCATCTTGTTTCGTTTCTGTTGTAGTTATTAAGTGTGTCTACCATCCTTCCCCTGTAGTACCCAAAGACTTCCAACTTAGGCAAAAAAAACCCTCATATTAATATTTTGGTAGGCTTTCCAAGCTGCAAACAATTGAAAAGGGCATGTTCACCAGGCAGGACTTATAGGAAACCATCATCTTCACATTCAGTGTGTGCACCATGAAAAATAGAGCATGCACTGGGAATGATGACATTGCCAAGCCATGTTGTTGGTGAAGGACATGTTCGTATTTCCCGATTCACCTTTTATTCTGGAATGTATGTGTACTCTTTTCACTAATGTCACAAACAAATGCCAATCTTGTAAAGAATCAGTTTAAAGATATTTGCCTCTTTAACCGGCTATTGGCACTCCACAATCTTACTTTGGCAATGTGGATTTTTTAAAAAAAACAAACAAAGCCGCACAAAGCAAGCAGATGAACAAAACAAAAAATGTCTTCCATAAACTCAACCAAATATAGTCCTTAAAAAAAATGTACCAAAGACTCAAAAGCTCATGAATATCACTGTATGCTGCTTCAGCTTCAAACTAGGACAGTGTACTTGGTCTTGGGGCTTCACCAGACTTTAGTGAGGGATTTCACAAGAGCATGTTGTCTGTGTGTACTGCCATCCAAACTGCATTGCAGCCCTCACCAGGGCAGTGGGTTTCCCCACAGGTGCTACACATGCTGAGGTAAATCCCTATTTTGAAGACAGTCTGTCATGAGGGGCAGATGGACAGCTTGCCTGGGAATTATCCTTGAAGATGTCCACTCTTGCTTTCTCCACAGATAACTTTTCCTTTCACATACACATTTTATAAACTACAGTGTTCATAACCTCTTTCCCACCCACTCCAATAGAATGGGTGCTCACTCCAAGTGTCATTTAAAGATTGAAAAGATTTTACCCTACTGTGACACCTTCATCATCACCTTCATTGACATTGCTCAAAATCCAAAAGCATGGCAGCTCCCTGCCACTTTTAGAGGAAGATACACACTGTTTCTTCCCACCACAGTATCCCCAGGGCATCCTCATTGTGTGGTGTCAGCCCCCAGCTACAGCTGGGTCATTTTTCAGGCTTTGATTGTAAAAGCCCTTCATTTGAAAGCACTCAAAGTCCTTTTAGACCTTTTTTACTGTGAACTTACTAGTAAGTATTTTTGTTTTTCAAACTTGTTAAAATATACTCCTTATGAAAGACTAATTTTGTCTTCTCTAGCTGCATTTACTCATCATGTTCAATGCAAACTGTGCAGATGTTAAAAAGATGAAAAAAAAAGTGGTTCAAAAATGTACTTTTCCAACTTTGCCCAAACCCAAAAACAAGTAAAAACTTATTTCCTCTACACATCACAGCCACACCACTTGGAAAATTTCATTCCCCAAACAGCAGCCTGCCAAAAAGGCACAATAGTGTGAAAAAAGGGGGCTATAATTGAAATCTTTTTGCAGCCATAATTGTTGTAGTTGCTATAAAGCCAAAGCTGTAATTTTGCAAGGCAAACTAAAGTGAAAGGAACAAAACTACTCCAATTTTTTTTGAAAGCTATGACGAAGGGTATTTTTCCTGTCCTGCTATTTAATCAAAGTAGTGAAGATTGGGGTCATGAAGAGTCATGAAAGCTGCACTACTGTTCTCTCCTGGGATCCAGACTTCTCTATATTTTTGCAACATAACACAATTAAATTATATTCATAAATCACCTGGAACATTACCCAAAAAAAGGTAGAGGAAAGAAATTCAAGTCCCAATCTATAATGGCTTAAATTCCTATAGCCACAGAGTAACTAATAATTTACACACAGTAGTTGAGAAGAGTGTTGCAAACTATTGAAAAAGAGAAGAAGCAAGAGAATGAACTCCATCCAAGTTAGTCAGGCAAAGCAAAGTTGCAAGGGGGTGTCCCCACTGAAAAATGCAAGTTGAAGTATGCGCACAACCAACCTCAACCTCCCAGACCTCACCATCATCTAGAGAAATCCAGAAACGCAGCTAGAACTCAAATCTTTAGATTGGAGAACAGGTTTTGCTTTGTTTGGCTACAGAATTTACATTGATCAGCTTTTTTTGTCAAGATTTTATTTTTGCTTTTCAGCCCAATAGAGACTAAAAATTTTCTGAGGATAACTGAAGTTATGATGATGATGATGATGTTCTAGTCCTTCTTAGGGTGAGAGGATACACTATCAATGCAAGAATCTCTGCTTTGAATATTTTATCCGCATGTGTACTTCCCAGTTATTTGCTGAGGGTATGGGATATGCTCAGCTGAAGCATAACCTGACAATTCAGTGTCTCATGTTTATGTTTGCAGCTAAAGCAAGCAGGATTGACTATTTGCACAGAATTCAGCCCTGCTACATCATCAAGCAGCATTTCAAATTTGAACAGTATTGGCTCAATTTATGAGCTCTGAGTTTTCAAAATAGTAATTATATGGAAATATTAAACATAATCATACTTAACACAGATTTTGAATGTAAAACCTTATTTGTTCTTCATGTATCTTCTGCAGCTGGTTAAATATGTGTTTTAGGGTTTTGGGGTTTTTTTCAATCTATAAAAATTCTATAGAAAGACAATGTGTTTTATTTTTCCTCTATTTGAGATATATTGCTAGTTTAGCTAACAAACAAACCTTTGTAAAAATATCCATCAATCACTTTGTACCATGGTCAAGAATCCATTTTTAAAAAGTAGCAAAGTACCTGTAATTATTTTGTCCCCATTTACAAGAGAATATTCAATGCTACTTTTGGTCACTTGATATTTGAGGTATTACTGAAAAAAAAAAAAAATTATTGACCTCTTCCAAACTACTGAATTATCAGTCATTTTCTTAAATACAGTATGTATATTCCTTTCTTTCATAGCTTCTCATTTCGCTAGATAAACCTATTTTCATTGAAATAAACGCTAGTGACTATGCTTGTAACTACAGATGAGCAGGATTCGAGACTGCCTCTCTTTCTCTTGTGATGAAAAGATAAATGGTGTTATATAAAAAGTTCAGAAAATTTTCTGCAAAACTGAACGAGAAAAATTGCAAGTTCTTTCAGTTACAAAAAGCCCTCTCACAACTCTTTGTGACACTGTAAGGTAAAGATTGAATATATTTACAAAAATTTTTTTTATTAGGTTTAGAACTAATTAATCCTGAATTTGAAGGGAAAAAACAAGGAAATAAAAATAAGGGAATGATTCGCAATAATTTCCTACAGAAATTGCTATCCCAAATAGAAAAAAAATTTGAGCATAAGGTCATGGATGAAAAACACCAACCAATAGGAAGACAAACCCTTTTGTTCTAGACTGTCTCTTCCCACGTAAGCATACAAACAGGAAAAAAATACAGTTTCTAATATTGTAGTATGAATCATCCAAAGTTTGAAAAACTGATTTTCTTCTGATCTTCAAATTTCTGGGTATTTACATAACTTTATAAAAAGCCTATCTTTTCCACTTGTACATACTGTATTTTCTCAAGGGCATGTCACTGTCTGCATACAGCTTGTTCTTTACTGGATACCCCAGTCACTCCTGATTCCCTGTACCTTTTACACATAATGCCTCAACTTTCCCACATTACAATTTTCCTCTCACTTGCAAGCATCATTCAGCATAGGCAGTATGGCTTTACTTAACTTCCATTTCTGATAAGCATAGAAAAAATTCTAACCCAAAGATAAATGTTACAATGAATAAATACATTTTTAAAGTGTATTTCAGGAGTTGTAGAAATTCAGAGGAATTCATATGGAAAAGAGTTAGTGCTTATTGGCAGTACAACTCACTGCTAACTTGAAGTTGTTTAGAGTTTACATAGCTATACTGTGAAATTCCTCCTTCCAAGGGTCTGAATCAAGAGAAAATGCATATTTCAATTTGTTGAAATTTGTTCTCATATCAAACCAAGCCCATTTTTACCCAAAATAAGTCAGAGTGTCTTTACATCTCATCATGCAAATCCACTTACATAGAATAACCCCAGTATTACCATTAAAATTCCTCTTATTTAAAGCTATGTGAATGTCTGCCACACACATTAGACTATTCTTGTCCCAAAAGCAGTAAGTGCCATGCAATTCATCTTACACAGCAGAGTAAGAAAAAAAAAGTTTTCTTTTTCTTTGTGCCAAGCTGACCATGATGGCAGACCACTTTCATTTTTTCTAAGTCATAACACTTGCCAGCAAAGCTTCTGTTTACAAAACAATGTTATCCCACTGAAAATACACCCAAATATTAAATGTTGATTGGTTCAAATGACTAAAGCAGCTTGGGATAATTTCAGTATTCCTCAAGGAACATTATGAAAAGATTGCTTCAGTTTTGGGTATTGAGGGTTTAATGGGGCAGGATCACATGTTGCTACGTCATAAGAACTTCCCTTCGACCTATTAATATGAAACCCTGAAAAGCATCATCATAATCAAGAATTTTTTTCCCTCCTTGGCATGGTATTCGTAATAAATGGTCTCTTTATACTTTAAAGAAAACATAGTCTTTAAACTATTCCAAGTAATGCATTTCAGGAGAATTACATTCCATATGAACAAAACCACAGGACACAAAAACGAGACTGAAAGATTCAAGCTTCTTGATCAGTTCTTCATGTACTTTAAGAAAAGCAGCTTATTTGCAAATTGAATGTGCAGACAAATAATAAAAAGTGGACATGAAAAGGCACACTTTTTAAGTAAGAAAATAGAGTTCCTTAAATGTGTAAATAAAGCAAGGAACATTTGAAATAAAATAAATGGGAATAATCTGCAGGATTTGGAAAACATCATTATCTAATTATCTGTGTTACATCTCAGGAGTATAATCACATAGGGCTAGCTAAAGTAGCTTTAGACTGAGTTCCTGATAACTATGTAGCAGAATTTTTTTAATTTGAGGGACTCCTGGATATTTTTGAGGGGAAAAGACATGCCTGCAAGGCTAGAGAAGAAATTCACGTGTTTGCATTTTTCCTTTTTTTTTTTTTTAAGCACAACCTTGCATATAGTCTTCACCACTGCCAGCTTCTGGAAGGGATGCAAAAATCTTGATTTATTGATGAAACTATCATATATTATCTCAGCAAATCCACCTCATCAAAGATACACTGTGCCATTGGGACATGCTTTTAACAGCACTTTCTCCACAACTTTTTTTTCCCCTCCAAAATTATCAGTCATTGCACTCTTCCACCCTGAAATCCTCCAAATTCACAGACCCAAAAATTCCCAGGGACACATTTCCTGTCCAAGGATAAATGGTGGTGTCTGTACTTTATTAATCCCTAATCTCTGCCAAGTCTGTGGGAACTGGCCACTACCTACATCTACCCGGATGATTATTAAACCAGCTGGAGTTTTAAATTAACTCCAAATGCAGCCCCACCTTCAGGGATGGCTATCAGAAACTGTGTAGCAGAGAGGTTTCACATGCCACAATATGTAGAGAGGACCCTGTTGTTCAGTGCCACCAGGGCTCTGTCAGGGACAATGCAGTGCCTCCCTTCTGGGTGCAGCTTTATACACAAGGACAAGGGCTAGGTGCAACTGCTTGTGGAAAAATGGCTTCACTAAAACAGGAAAAAGTCTTTCACATGTGACGTGAAGTAGTTCCACAGAGCCTCCCCTGGATGGAGAAACACACCTTGGATAATGCTGCTGCTTAAACAACCATCCTCAGTATTATAAACAAAGACCCCAAACACAGCTGGACACAGAAAATGAATTCCTCTGATAGGAGTAGAGGGTTTCTCTACACTGGTGGAAGAGGCCATGGAGGGAAAAATCTGTGTGGGATGCTGTAATGGTTTCACATTTGCCGAATTCTGTTTGCCAAATTTAGTGCAGTGGTTTGAGTGTCTTTTCGACTGTGAGATAGGATCAACAGAAAAGCAAAGCAGGCCCAAACTTAAAGGTTACAAAGATAGATTTATTAACACACACTAAAAGAAGAAAATGAGAATCAAAATGAAACTTACAAAACACTTTTCCTTCTCCCCCACAAATGTTCACTTTCCCACAAACAACATAAAGAGACAAAACCTTTGATTTTCAGTCAGTTTCACCATTTAAAAATAATCTTTCATCAGTTCTTTAACAGAGGAGTCTCTCTTAGAACTTCCATGGAATTTCCCCACTGACAACATAAAACAGTTCTCTTGTGGGTCTTAACTCTCACAAAAACAGCAGCCCGGGAAATCTGGTTCTGTGAAATTTCTCCATTAGCAACTTTCCCAACACTGCATATGGGTCATGTCTGCTTATTTTAGGGTATCATCTAAGGATGCCTCTTCTAGTACAAAACAAAGGTTCTCTTCTTCTACTTCCAAACATCATCTTCACTTAAGCAACAGAGGCCTCCCTTTTCCCTGGGAGCCAAGGGCTTCACATCACTTTATATCTTCCTCTGTTCTGCATTAAATCTCAGTTATATCAGTCCACAACTGTAACTAGATTTCTGCATCCCCCTAACAGCATTCATATGTTACAGGCAAAGTTAGTCCACTCTCCATGGTTTCACAAGAAAACTCTTTCAGGAGAAGTCCAGCCAAATGAGGCAACTCCTCACTCCTTTGTTCCACTAGGACTTAACTCTCTCTCTTCACTGACTTGGATCTCTTGTCATGTTTTCTCTGTGTTCACTCTGTCCCTTTCCTCTCACTCAGAGAAGGGTTAGGCTTTGGAAGCTTCATCTGTGCAAGGAAAAAAAGTTCATATCTTGCCCAGGGTCTTTTGTGGTCACAATCTCTGCCGGGTGGCCGCTCTGACTGCACAGCTGTGGAAACTCAAAGCCGTGCCGATGGGGGAGGCTCAACAACTGCAGCCAAGATCTCAGTAGCCAGGCTGGTGGGTCTCGTGGGGTAGGTCTGGCTCAGAGCTGTTCCCTGGGGCCCAGGGCATATCTCCCTCGGACCAGTGGGGTGTAGGTTTTAAAGTAACCTAGATGTTAAGCTCTAGCCTCCCCTTCCCCCCGCTGGGAGTTGAGGGGGCCCGTACACATGGCCAGGCCAGGGCTGGCTTCCCCCCCACCACAGGGAGGAGTGGCAGGCCTGGCCAGGCCACCAGGCCCGAGGGGGCCACACAGGGGAGTGGGGCCAGCCCTGTTACCTGTTCCAAGGCAAGAAGGAAAAGGGCAGTTTCCTGGAATCCTCTGATATTTAATCGTGTGTGTTCACAAAGGTGCATAATTCCTCTATTGGCTATAGTAGCTATCACTTTCAAAACCGGTCACTAATTGGTTTAACTATAACTTCTCCTGAAAAAATCGCTTCCCCAGTGTCAAACTATCACAGATGCCATGGGTCTTCAGGTCCCCCCCCATGGATCCAGATGGACACTCTCACACCACCCTGGCCAGGATACGTGCTTTTACAGACCTGCCAAATCTAATTCAAAACCCTCCACTGATAAGCACACATCTACAAATTCTCCACACCCAAGGCTGGCACACACACCATAGCTGCATGTGGTTTGGGGCTAGGTAAGAAAAGCTGCAGTGGCAGTGTGGCATCAGGATTTGGCTGCAGGCAACGCATACAGTTTCTGCTGTTTCCCCCTCCCCACTCCATTTAACAAACACTAGTTAGTGCACTAACAGTGTTCATTTAATTTCATTTCTGAATGGTGTTCACGGCTTCTGCAGCTGAGTTGCCACTGGGGAATCGTGATAAGGTTTTAGGAGTGTTTGACAGAGAACAGGAGATGGCAGAGTGAGTGCCTACTAAAACTGTTTCCATGGTGAAATGCATCACAGACTGTGATGGTGATTCCTCTGGAACTAAGACACCAGCAGAAATTAGTATAATGACTTTTTTTTAACTTGATGTCCTATTAAAAGAAGTCACATCAGAATGACACTGGGTGTCTGAGAGATATTTTAAAGAAAAATCAATAACAGAAGAAGACCTGAAACAAATTCCAGTTTCAAAATATCAAAGGTATGCACATATAATAGAAATATCTTTCTCTACTGTAACTACCAAAATCTACTGATTGAAGGCCACCTACACCAAGGAGAAACACAGGTATAGGAAGATTTCAAGTCTGGGTGAAACATTTCACTGTATTTTTTCTATGACCGGTTTTCTTTCAAACCCATACTCCAATATCTTACAAATTCTAGTGACAAACAAAAAAATGAGAAGAAAGGTCAAAAATTACTTCTTAAGTGATTTGTACATTTCTGAAGGTTAGATGTGAGCTCTTGGTCACATCTAAACTGCTAAACAGAAAACTCCCACAGCAAAAAATTCCAACAAACTTTTCAACTAAATAAATATAATAGATTTTCACACAAATTACTTCCAATGAACCTAATTTTAATGCTTAGGTGCAGCTTGCATGAGGTGCAATGTGGCCAAGTTCCCCAATGCACTGCCTGGCCTGGCAGTACTTTTTCTTTTGGACTTTATCTGAAAAGGAGTGAAAGCTACACAGGACTTTGATTCTTACTTCCTTTGTAGTTTTGAGCAAATTGTTTTGTTTCACTACCTCACTTTCTGATCTGTAAAACAGAAATAATGCTATTCAGTGATCTTAAAGGATCTTCTTAAGACTGAAAATTGTCTGCAAGACATCCTGAAGCATAAGATTTTAAAATGTAAAGCAAAGTATTTTTCAACTAAAGCTCCTATTGCTATGCTGTTTATTTACATGAGGAAAATATCTGAGCTAAAAACAAGGCACTAGGCTATTGTTTCCCATGAGGCTCACAGAAATACTAATTGTTTCCAGGATAATCACACATCAACTAACACATCTCACAAAAAAAACCCTATAAAACCACACTCAGAACCAATTTCACTAACAGAAACAAGGCATTTGGGTGCATAACCCACAATCCTGCTGTGCATGCTACATCTGACCAGTAGAAAGACAGTCCTACTCTTGGACTGAAGCCAAATCCCTGTGTACCAGCAGCATGGCCATCAGTGCAGCTGACCTACCAAAACCCAGGTGTAGGCTGTTTCTGGAAGTGGGGAACAGGATACAGGTTTTTTTTCCCCTGTGCAGTATTTTGTAATTTCAAGTAAACCCTATGAAAGAGAGGAGGAAGTTAATTCAAGCACATTCACAATTTACAGCCATTCACAATTTACAGCCATTTACACAGCTTGCGCTGTACTGGAGAACTTAATTTTGCAAGATTTCCCTGACCAAGAGTTTTCAGAACCACTGTAGCTCCCATTACAAAGAAACCAAGAAGTGTGATGATGCTGCTTTCAGATTCAGCTGCATAATGGGCGATGCAATGTTGGCACGAGATAATACAGGGCGCAGGAAAAATCACTGAGATAAAAAGCAGCAAGAAAACCAGTGTGGTTACTAAATAAGGAAAACAATTTTAAAATTAGAGTTGCAATGGGACATTAGATCAGAAAGAAACACAGGACTTTCACCAGATGTTCAGCAGTGTTGCTGACATGAATGGAAACAGCGTAACTACTGGATGGATTGCCGAGTTTCTTATGGTCTTGGGGGATTTTTTCAAATACCAAAAAACCCCAGAAACATTTCAAATTCAAAAGACATAGTCAGGAAAGATTACAGGTTTCATGAGAAACCCATCTCGGACACCTTTCCTCCTGTTAGAAATTTGTCACCCAAATCCAGCCAATAGAAATTTTTAAGAAATACAATAGCTATCATCATTGGTTTTGTGTGTGTGTCCAAAAAGCCCGTAAAAGAATTCTTTTTATTCTATTGAATATTTGTCATTGCACAAGCCATTCTGCTCCTACTGACTTCTCCAGTTTATTTCACCTAAACAAGAATGAAGTTGAATGGTTACAAGCACAGTAGCAGAAGTTATATTTGTCCCAGTGTAAGCTTAATTCATGTGAAAATCAAGAAGCTCCAGGGAGCTCTGTGAACTTTCTATAGTAAAGAAAAAATGACTGAATGTTGCAAACTCTGCTTGACATGACTAGGGACTATGTACTATTCTGTTTTTAGCATTTGTCACTTCCTGCAGCGCTTCAATTTTCTAATTCACAGTGTCTTCTGAGTTACAAAATCTGCTTGAACTGAACCTCAGGAGAGAAAGGGGCTTCATGTTGCATCTACATCCTGTGGAGTTATCATCTGGGCATAGTCTCAGGAAAACAAGCGTAGAAACATATAAGATTAGCAACTGAATGCTGTAATTGGAATGCATAGTCCTTGCAGTACTATTTAAATTTAAAAATATAAATGAAACAAAACAAAATAAACAAACAAACACAAAGGAGAGAGAGGGAAAAAAGGTAATTATATTAACTCCAGGATTAGCAGATGGAAAATTACTTGTTTCATTTTAGAATGCATCCAGAAGGCTGTTCCATCAACCCCTCATCTGAAGACTTGGTCTTTTAACCAAAAACTTGACATTTTTAGATTCCTGGCAAAAAGAAGGCACTACCTCCCTATTATCTCCAACTTCCAGTAAACTGAAGCGTTATTAGCCAGATGTTATTTGCTTTGGATTGCAAACAGCAAGTTCTATCCCAAGTGTCAGAGGAAGAGTAGGAGTAGCAATATAGATGGGATTTTCACAATTGCTCGGTAGCCTTCCTGTTTCCCAGCACCACCTTGCTCAGTAGCTGGGTAAATCAGTACTGAACATTAAACTAATGAGCTTTCACCTAAACAATTCATTGATGCTTAGTTATCAAAGCAAGTGGACAAAAATACATTATATAACACAGCAGGAATCACTAGAAAGGAGACTGGACACCTACAATGTCCGTTTGAATGCAAAACAAATAAAATGGAACACATTTTCTTGATGACAGTTACAGCATTTTCTTTCCCAGTGGACTTAGCGCATTTCATAAGATGCAATGAATGCTAATCAGTAGCAGCCTAAAATCAGCCTAGTGGATCCTCAAGTCAAATTGGGGCTTTTTTTTAGGTGTAGTCATTAAGGGCATACACCATTGTCCGTTTTGTTCGTTTCCATTGAAAAGAACCAAAGCACAAAGACCACCACAGGACCTCACTCGCAAATCAAAATATACAGTGGGGAAACCCCAGACATCTGATCTATTTCAAAGGTCTATTTCTATAGCAAAGTTTTCCCACTTTTTGAAAAGCTTTAACCATCCATGTTGTTTTGTGTAAAGGAGGGACTGACTTACCCCAGGTAGGAGCAGCTATAAATATCTAATGCCTAGTCCTCTGCACAAAAGCTGCAGCACTCAATATACAGTATTTAGGAGACACCTGAATGCTAGAGAAAGAGTATAGCATGCCCTTTTAAGGAAGGAACACCTGTTGCACTGGTTGAGAAGCAGTTTGGTGTACCCTTCTATCCCCAAAGTAATGTCAACTCATCGGTGTTACTTTTTACAAGCAGGGTTGCAAGATTTCCTCACAGTTTAAGGGGGGGAAAGTGTTTGGAATGGAAAATGAAGCTGCTGCCACAGGACTTGTTCATCCACTAAAACTTTGTTCCTTTCAGTACATAGTCATTACCTTATCTCATAACAATGCAAATATCTGGTTCTCTTTATCCTGGCACTGTATTCTGCAATTCATCTTGATACAGAGTGGAACACAAAGTCTGTTTGCAACGCAGCCATCACCAGACTGCATTTCCACTCTTCCACAGCAGTCTCCTGATTTCTATGCCTCCAGAGATTAGCAAATATGAAATCAGCTATTTCAATATTGTCCTATCCTGTGTAAAAACGGAGTCAAGGATGATTCTTTTTGATAGATTTCTTGGATGAAAATAAGGCACAAACATGGCCATATTATATCTGAAAACATGCTATTGATAAAGAAAGGTAAGCGCTCCTATTGAAGAGGGCATAGAAAAAGGAGCAAAAAGGAGAAAAGAGAGACAGAGATAGAAACAAAATACTGGGATAGATCATTACCACTATATCCCGGGCACCCTATCAACATCAGCTCAGCAGATGTAGCACGTGTGCTGCAAGCTGCGAGAAGTCTGCATGGCTCCTGTGGCAGCTAGGCGGGATTTCCAAACAGCAGCCGGCTGTGTGCCTCTTCCATCAGTGAAGAACAGGTTGCCGTGGCTATGGGCACATTTGTGGAGCAGCTGTGGGTTCTCTGGGTCGGGGCAGTGGCTGCGGGCAGCCGCAGCTCCTCCCTTGGGGAAACAGTGGAGTGCTAGGTTGCCATGGCATTAAGCTGCCTCAGAAAAGCAGTGAAGCAGGGAAGGCCAGGTGCAGACAGGGAAGCAGGACCACAGACAGGAAAAGGGGCGGNGGGGAGCCAAGCTACCCCTCCAGGCGAGTCCCTGCTTCCTTGAAGAAACCCAAAGAAAACGACCCCTGGTTGTGTCACAGTTAATTGCTTTTATGTGCCAAAGCTCCTTCCATAGCCCAATTTCCCAAGTATTTTTTTCTCAGGCATCCACCCCACCAGCCAGTGGAGCCCGACTGTGGAAGCTTTCTCTGCCCTGATCTGCTGTCAGGTGAAGTGTCCCTGGGGACAGGGCTCCCAGCACATGTGCAGCCCCTAGAGTAATTCTTCACCTGATGTATGACATATGTCGAGGCATAAATAAAAATCAGATTGGTCCCTCTCAGATACCCAGCAGTGAAAGCCCACATATATGGGTTTAATTGAATATTAGGATTGCCTTTTCCTGCCATAATCAGACGCAGCAGTGTAACCCTAACACAGGAAGCCTGAGTCAAAGCAGAAGAACAAAGTTAATATTTAGAACTACTTCAAGAATGGATCTGAGCACTTCATACCCCCTGCAGACAAAAGCAAAAAATCTACTCCAAAATTCCCTGCCAAATACAGTAAACAACTGTGTTTCCTGCAATGTTAACAGATTATTGGAATAGGTCTTGGGTCTTCACACACATACTCATTTTTCCCTTTCACATGAGCACTTGGTTGGGTCATTTTTAAACAAAACATGCCTTGATCCTAGTTTAGTTTCCTAATTGTTTCAATTTGAATCCATAATTAAAACCTTTAAGACAAAGTTACCAGACTTTTGCTTTTCTTTTCTCTTTTTTTTTTTTCTGTTTCGTCTTTCTTTTTTAAAAGACTAAACAAACCTGAATTTCTTAGCATTTTCTGCCAGGATTTTGAAAGGCGTGACAAGAGAAGTCTAGACGGACAAATGAGAATGAAAACTTCTGAAAAGCCGGGAAGTCTTAATTACAACATGGAACTTCTCTATGATCAAAAGTGGTAACTACTTACCCTCTAACACATAGAAATTAGACTCACAAGCATTTACTTAGATTCTTTGTTCCTGTCCATCATGTCTACAAAGCAATCGACATCACAGTGCTCTGTAGCGTCGCAGTTGAGACGGATTTGACTTGACATTCCCAAGTTCATATGGCAGTAGCGAATTTTGTTGAGTACAGATCTTTTTATAGGGTTTTCAAAAAAACATACAGTTGATCCCTATTGGCTAAAACTTGGTTACCATCCAGCTCACTGGCCAATAGCTGCCTGCATTCATGCTCATCAGGGATTGGCTGGCATCTGTTGTGTGAATCCGAATCTCTTGGCTTCTCAGAGCCTTTTTCAAAGTGATGTTTACTTCTTTCCCTTAACAGCATAGGTTGGTTGAGTTATGGTCAGGGTGATTTATGACTGTGAGACCTCCAGGCCAGCTGTTGGCCACCATATGTAGCTACCAGGAGATCAGCCAGTTCTGAGACATGATTTCTTAAACCTTTCCTGTGACAGTGCTCTGCCTGCACAAAATACACAGCCCCTCATAACAGTCTATGAGTGAGTCTGATAATGCTTACAAGCCCTTTGCCTCAGGCTGGGATTTGCCAAAGAATGCACAGACTTTACCGTATAAAAAGGTGGAAGGGGCTCACAGCATCTTTCTATGAATACAGCAAGAATACCATTTTCAGTCAAAACTGCTAAGGGAAATCTTAAACTGCTTCCCCATCCTACTCTCCCAGAAAGCACTCACATTTCTACCCCAGGACAAGAGCAACTTGAGCAAATCAAGTTTACACCCACTCTAACCCTGATTCAGGACACACCACCAAGAATATGATTTAACAATAAGGTTTTGGTCCAAATTTTACTTTTCTTCCCCAAGATTACAACAGTTGACAGTGAAGTGAAACAGCAAGGTGGACCTCAAAGCCAAAAACAAATCATCCCACAGCCAGCCTTGCGATGAGGGTTCTTCCAGTGCCAGTGAGAAATACAGCTTCAACTAGGAGCCCAGACTATTTGTATGGGATTAAATAAACCACTAGCCAATAAACCACGGGTCAATAAACTAAATAAACCACGGGTCAATAAAGGACATCGAGGGAGTGATTACATGAGCCAAGAGAAGACAACAGCACTATTTCTGCTATATACTCTCAAGTTCATACACTTGATCTTTCACCTAAAATGTTCATTATTAATCCTTCATAGTTTTTCTTGCTTGAATTAGCCTATTCATCTTTTGAAGTCATTTTACTGTCTCACTAACTATCCTTATTTTTGTAAAACTTTTTCTTTTTTGTCATACTCTTTTCTGAAAGCAAAGAAAGATGACAATACCCAGGACATGCATACACCACAGAAATATCCTGAACATAAATGAACTTTTAGTTTGGCTCTCCACTTCTCTCCTAATTCTGATTAAGAATCAACATTTTGGCTGACACTTGATGTTTTCGAAGACCTAGCTATAATAATTTCAACTTTTCTATACTGAATTTTAATAACCAGTTTAAAACTTATAATTTTGTATATAGTGATCACATGCCATGAACACTACTGGGAATTTAATACACCATTTTAATGCCTATTCACTGCAAAATCTTTCTGTAAAGTGGGAATAACATCTTTTAGGTTTTTTCTACCCTGAATGCTACCATATCAATGGCCCTTTTTTCCTACTGTGAATTCTACTGCATCATCAGCACACTTTTCCATTTCATCATTTATCCCTTTTCTGTATCACTTAGGAGGCACAGGCTAACAGAATTTTCAGTGACACCCCAGTTATCTTCAACTACAAAAACAGACTGTATTTCCCCTATTAAATCAGCTCCTAATTCCCAAAAGTACCTTTCATCTTTAAGGTTTCATTTCAACATAGTTAGTTAATGAAAGAGATTGTAAAGCCTTTCTAGAAATTCATTTACATAATATCCATAATAGTATCTTCATTGACTCTTTCTAACAAATGAAAATAGATTTGTGAAAAAGAGATTTTCCCCTAAGAAAATCACATTGATTTTCCCTTATTCTATCATATGATTTATGGACATTATAATTCTATTCTTTCTAAGCTTTCTATCAGTTTCCGTGGTATGTAAGGAAGACAAACAGTATTTACTCTCAATGAACTGTGTTACACTTGTATCACATTTGCCACTGTTTTGGTACCAAATAGCAAATTAAGGAACTTATGAACTGGAGTTGTTAGTTCACTATTTACTATTTGAGTTACCTTAGAACTTTCAGGTGAAAACCATCTCATCATGAAAAATGCATACACAATTATTTGTTGCATCAGCTGGTCACAAAAGCTCTTTGCTGCTACTTTGCCTGAAGACAAATCACCTGATCTATCTCCCACCATTTAGTAAGTCTTCCAAACATCTGGAGAAAAAACTTCAATTAAAAGACTCCACCGAGATTTTTCTGTCATGATTTTGCTATCTGTGAATTATCATTTCAGGACCTGATATTCTACAGCTCTTTTGGATTCTAACTTAGGTTCTTCCTCTCTGCATGCAGAGGGAAGCTAATATTCCTTTCATATTCAGGATTAATATGAAACTACTGTCTTGATTAGCAGCTGTTACCTCCAGCCCACCACATATCTCTTTTTCCACTGGATTTGTAAATGCTTTTGAAGTCTTTGTTTCTACTACTTCTCTTTTGTAAAAACCTTTTCTAAAATGAAAAAGAAACAACTATTGTTTTCACCAGAACTAAATATTTAACTTGAAAATGTCTGAGTTATTTTGGTGAGGTTTTTTTCATGGGCAGTTTTGTCAAAAATGCTTCTGTTTAATCCAGCCTTTGATAGCCCCTTCAGTTTTCTACTTTATCTCCCACTTTTTCTAGTGTAGGGCTGAGCCAAAACACATTTAACACTCATATAACCTCTAATTAACTGATACTCATAAGATAAGGAAATTACATCATGCTCTAAGTATTATTTTGTAAATGAATCAGAAAACCAAAGTCTTCATTAAAACCACAGTATGCTTCCTCTCTGTTCCTGAATCAGTCCTCATGGGCTGTACAAATATAGCAAGTCTTCCTCTCTGTCATGTTGTTCTGGCGTCTTTTCTGCTCTCAGCCATTTCTCTTCCAGCTGCTAAATGTTAGCTGATTCTTTTCAGAGCAGCCCCTTGTTTCAGTATATATACTTCACATACAGCAGCAAATAATCAGTTTACAGTCCCATTGGGAGTAAAACCCCATGCAGCATTTAGAATTGGTAGATACCGTCAATGAATGTGTCAAGGACACCTTTTTTTTTTTTTTTGGAATGTGCAGTTCCAGGAATATGGAAGGATACAACAATGACGACTCCAAGATACAAAACTACTATGACCTGAAGATCTTCCTCCCCTCCAGCACTCTTACTTCTTGAAATAATCTCTGTAAGACTCATCATTCCTCTTTGCCAATTAAGCTCCAAACAGACTCAAGCAGAATGAAACCAGCGTTCTTCATCTGCTGTCAGGTACCCTTGTCCCTGAGTTGAAGGGAAACATACACTTTGACTTATGTCAAGGTAGACCTACAGAATTTCCTAAGAATGGAATTGTGAGTTACACAAGCGAAAAAGCTTGCACAAAAGCTCTTGGGGTTTCACAGGTGAAAACAATCAAAGTAATCTGAATCCCTAAGATACTGTCATCAGTGTTTCTGTGTAACCCAGGAAAGAAGAACATTGATAATCTAAGCATTATCGGAGAGGGAACCTAACACTCCCAGAGGTTTGAGCACTGCCAGCTGTCACTGTATTTCCTTCTGTCTTGGTTTAGGGTAAATTTGGGAGAAAACCCTTGAACAGAGTTTCTCTGGGAAGTAAACTTTAAGACCCTCTCCCCATAACTGGTTTGGGAAAGAACTCTTTTGGAGAGAAGTGGAAAAAACTATCTATTTAATAAACAAAGTGCCCACAAGCACAAAGAATGAGTAATGTGAGATAATAAAACTTTTTGTTGCTTTGAAGTGAAATGGAAAATTTAGAAAGTCTTTGCTGGGGGTAATTTAGCTTGTTTGGTCTTTTATTAGTCTCTTTGGAGGTTTAGGCCCCAATGGGCCGCAGGTGCAGGTTCTTGGTGCTCCTTTGGGTTTTTCTAGTCTGGAGCAAGTTTAACTAGTCTTAAGAAAAAGAGAAAGAAACAGTTTAGGAAGTTTCTTTGCCTTAGTTAGTTAAACTAACTAAAAGTAAAAAAGATCTTTGTCTCGTTGCTGGTCTGTTCTTCAGACGGATACAGTCCTGGAGAAGGAATGCAGAGGAGTCAGGCAGTTTTCTGCAAAACAAACTGTGGTCTCCTTCCCCCCTCCTCCTTCACTCTCAGAACTAGTCTTAAAGATATTGGACACAATATCTAACACAGATAGAACAGATGATTGGGGATACAAGCATCATAAAGTCACCCTAGGACACCTTCCCTTCTGAGAATCAGCTGAATATAGCCATAAGCTGTAGTTACTCTTTGTTATCTCATATAAAATAGTTTTTTCTAGAGTTCTTCTCAGACACCTGACCCATCATACAACACACCACATAACACATCTGCCAGGGCTTAATAATACCATCTGAAATCACAAAATCTTACCCAGCCCAGTCATTCCTTCTGGAGTTCAAGCTTTCCCCTTATTCAAAAAAATCAAAGTACTAGCCCAGAAAAGGTTTTCAACATTGTTCCAGCCTCTCTTTGCAACCCTTCCTTGCCACTTTTATTAAATCAAAGGACTGTTTTTAGATCCAATAACATAAAAGAATTTGTTTGGCTTGTTAAGGAACCAATTGACTGGACACAACCACAAACACTATTTTTAAAACTAAAAGTAAAAGCAGAATACAGCTTACATATTTTTTGTTCTTTTGACAGTTGCCAAGATATTAATCCTGGGACATTGCAATGATTTTCTTTCTTTTCCAAGAGGTGGCAGAAGAAGCAGAGTTTTCAAGACAGATTCACTTTCACTTGCAACTTAATGAAATACTTGCTTCCTGCTTGGTTAATAAGAACACTTCCAGCTGATTATGGAAACAGAAGTAGTGCAAAGAGCTGGTTTCTTGAAAGTAAACAGTGATAAAAAAATGATTATTCAATAACAGTATGGTCAATTTAGAACCTTTCCCTCCTCCCTTGTGGTCTCTGGAAACAAATACACACCTGCAAATGAACACTGCAGAACTGCTTGCCAGTGTCTTCTTTTTATGAAATGAGATGTTTTGGAAAACTGGGAGAGACAACCTACAGTAAGAGGAAGTGTCCTTTCCAAGAGCACTCTGGCTTTAGCTCACTCATCTTAAGAGTCTCACATCCCATTGACAATTATTTTTCTGGGCTCTAAAACGTCTTGTTCCTCAGCTTACAGCACAGAGTCAGTCTCTCCTCCTAGCTCAGACCCTGTCCCTTTTGATGCCACAGTTTACTCGCTTGCAAGCTATCCTGCCTGCAATGTGCCTACAGGCACAGCTCTTCTGTATCTTTCTATGTGTCACTGTAAAATACATTGAGTGCAACCAGTTACTGAAGAATGTCTGTCAGGCAACTGAAGCACCAACAGACATGTTAAATTCATTAAAATCTTTAAGGATCTCCCACGATGTTGGTGTTTAAATTACAATTAACTTAAAATAGTGGAGAAGGTGAGAATATGGGGTAAGAATAGTGGTTAAGAACAGAGAGCTGTCTCAGTCTCTGTCCATTCCTAACCACAGCCAATGACAAATCCTATCAGAGAAGAATAAGCAAAGGGTTACACTGTGATATCCCTCTCGCAAACAGTCCCAGCTTCCAGCAATATGGAAAGGCTCTCTGAGTCCAGGGCTCTATCTCTTAATTTCTCTTTGAAGTATTATGCATGAATTCATGTGATCACTTTTTGAACCCAGGTACATTTATGGCATCCAAAAGGAACTCAATTTCAACCAGCTGCCATCTGCCATACTCAGTTAAGATTTTCCCAAAACACACTCTCAGGTTACCTAGAGTCATTCAGAGAAAAAACTGTGAGACACACACTTCCCCAGCTCATCTTTTAACCAAAGCCTCATCTCTGCCTCCTTTGGTTGTTCTCTGAAGCTAAGCTGGTACCAGCTGCTGGAGGCAAGAAAAAGCAAATGAAATATTGACTGCAATATTTGTCAATATCTGTCATGCTGGTATCTTCTGAGAGGGCTTAAGATATCTGAAGGTCAACATTTCATCTGAGACTCATTACTGGATGCTTAGGCGTTTCTCTTTCATACTTTCTCTGGTCAACAACACCTAAGATGCCTGCCTCATGGAGTTATCAGTCTTGTTTAGCAACACTGCTAGACTGCAGCAGTGCAGTCCTTACTTTACAAGAGTTAACTGCCATAAGTCATAAAGGATAACCAAAGCCTAAAATTTTTCACTCTGTTTGAAATAAAAGCCCCTACAACACCAGAGAAGTATCATGCTAGGCAACTGGTTCATTGCTAAATTGGAGGAATGAAGTCCAAAACCCAAAGCTCCATTTTGCTACATCTTTTTGGTCTTCAAATTTACACAGCTTGCTAGGCCTTGTTTTTATTATGAGATATAGCAAGGTCACAGCTTGAAGTATTAAGTTTGAGGCCTTCATTTCAATTCTTTGCTATCAACTGGCCAAATAACAGCTAATCCTGCTTTTTTTTAGAAAAAAATCAACATTGATAGATATTTATAATGGGGTTTACGAGGTTTAAGCTGTGGTTGTATGAAGCACTCAAATAGATCAAGAGTGGAAGAGCCTAACAGAAGGCTCCAAATAATGGACATGATTGAAAGCATCCTGAAAAATACATTTACAGAATGAAGCTGATGTAGCTCCGCTGGAAGAGTAATGCACATACATAAAATGTGTAGAAGATGAGAAGAATTTTAAAGCCAACTCAAATGTGAAAGCTAGTCAGTGCTTCCAACTTAAAAAAAATGACATCCAACTTCTGTGATGAAGTGCATTGGGCTTTGATTCTAGAGTGCTCTCTCTCTCTCTTACACCATTGGTAGTTGTGAGTAACTAATCTGCGTATTTTCACCCAAGCTTTCCATACCACGGCATATGGTAGAAAGATTTGGCAATATCTGCCTTTGCCCAAACACCCAAAGAGAGGGGGGAAAAAAGAGTGCAAGGGGAAAAAGAAAAAAAAAAAAGCAATTTGTCGCAGAACCACTCTAAACTCTTGAGCCAGATTCAGAGGATTAGTGTTAGAGTAATACAAAAATTCATAAAACAAATGATTACCCTAAGTCCTGACTGTCTTTCAAAGAGTCTATGGAGCAAACAGGCGTGATGACCCAAAGGCAAGACAGTAGGGCAACAGAAACCAAAAGAAAAATTGTTAAGTGTCTTCCCAGCCTCACATCAGATTACTTCTTTACAGCTGAGAATTCAACTCAGATTTTTGAACTTCCAGGCCAGGGCTTAAAACACACAACATTTCCTCTTAGGGAAACAACAACAGTTTCAAGCAAAACATGCCAAGTTTTGTGGTGTTGGTGTAAGGGCCAGGTTTTTTTCAATTCTCTGTTTTATTTAAAAAACAAACTGGGTGGTCAAGAGTGCCTGCCATACACGGGTTAGTTGCTTGCTGCTTCACAAAGGAGCAGCTAATGTAATCCCTTCAGTTCAAACAGTATGGTTGCCTTGGAGATCAAACATCAGGACTTCTTTACTGGAGATAGTAACTACCCAGACACATTTAGCATTGAATTTGTTACATAGGGGTTGCTTGGAACACTACTCTGTTTCATGGTGGGCCCATGAAGGAACCACTGAACACCCTGGAGTCTATTTCTATACTGAGGAAGACCAGGCAAAGAATCAGAACAGACCTGAATTCACCCTAAGCATGGAGACAAGCAGTAACTTCCTATCTTTAAGCATTCAATTATGAGATTTCAGTGCTTCCAATATCATTTGTAGAGCATGGAAACTGCTTAAGAGGAGAAAAAAATTATTATTTCACCACTTCCTGGTTAGAAGGAAACTTATTTGTGTAAAACAAACAAACAAAAAAAACCCAAAACAAAACAAAAAAAACCCCAAAAAACCAAAAACCCCCCACCCCAATATTAATACCTAAGCATTTATCTGCAGCTCTTGATGTTTTTATTGGCCTCCTTTTGGGTTTTGGGGGAAGGGGGGAAAGGGGTTGTGTTTTTTTTTCAGGGTGGGGAGGTTAATGAGGGCAGTATTGCAGTGATGTGATACTATTTCTAAAAGCTCTAATTTCTATGAACCTCAAGGTTACACTCCAGTCATTGTCCTTCACATTCTCCTTCTCTAGATGACTCACATCAGAATTTTTATCACCTTAAAACATTTACAGTAGAGACACTGCAAGAGGTTAAGAGTGTAGTCTAGCATTCAAAGAGTGAAGACCACAAATTAATACAATTTCAAATGATTGAGTAAAATAAACAAGCCACTGAAGTGGCAAATTATGTCAATTTATTAAGTTTAGCCTAAACTAGAAAAGAACATGATGAATTTCAGAAACACATAAAAAATGGAAAAGATAGTTGGGACACATGAAGTTTATTTTGATAAAGCTAGAATAATAACCACTTCAGAGTAATAATTTAATTTATATTGTTGGATACCACTCAAGAAAGACAAAGAACAGGGCAGCACTACGGACAATTTAGGCAGACTCACCTCCCACAGTATGCAAGGCAGTAACCTGAAACAAAGACACTTGAATTAAATGTTGAGATTCTGTTAGATATTAAAAGAACAGGTGTTTTTATCTTTTGTGAGCCAATCTGCTCTTCAGTGTGTAATGGATCTCTCTATGAGTCCACATTTTTATTCTAAAACCTGGTTAATACAGTCTTCTAGCTGAAGGATTGGCCAAGGCTTCACTGGTGAAGAGTGTGCTATGGGTCTTGCTCTAGGACAGAGAGAAGTAGTCCTGTCTCAATTGCATATGCAAGGGGAAGTTTTGGTTCACAGCAAATTTCATGTGATTCTTACAAATTTTCTGCACTACTTGTTAAAGTACTTTTATATATGTGAGAGCTTTCAACCTTGCCAATTATCCTTTGATACACAGTCTTTACCAGAGAAGGATAAATTTTTAGGGCTGTGACTCACATCAGCCAAGAAAAGCACTGGAAACACTGGTAAAAATAAATCCATACAACAATATGGCTACTAGGTATGACTATATTGACTCAGAACTTGCAAAACTACACTAAACATCCACTGTAGCTCAAGATAACAAAATATTTGCACGGATGTGTCTCACAAAGAGGAAAAAAAATTCCAAAAACATCTCCAAGGTGTGAGTTGAAAGCCTGGAATCAGACCAAGGTCTATCTGGTCATTTTCATGCCTGCTACCCTATGTCTGAAATGCCAGGTCCATAATCCATGGGCACTGCATGTGACATGGGCCCCAACACTAGAGGATGCAACAAACTGGTCCGTCTTGGTATTCCTGGTCACTGAAATCCAGGCTGCTGCAGCTCTGTAGCAATAAATTTACCTGCACCAGAAGTCATTGCTGCACCTTATCTATTATTTTGTTTGCCCCTTGACAGCAGGACAAAAATTCTCCAGCACTCTTCCCTCCTCTTCCCATGGCAAAAGCAACCTGGTCCATCCCTTTTGGTACAACAAAACTGAGACTGAAGTACATGTGCTGTAGTAAAAATGCAATTTCTCAGCAAAAATGTTGTTTGCTATGGAACAGCAATGATTTTTCCTTACTGTTCATGATGCCTTCCTACCCATCAAGTACAACCACTTTGTCACAATACTCAGCAAAAGCCATTTCAGACTAGCAGGATTCTTTCCACTAACACTTTGAATCAACCTCCCCACAGAAGCTTTTATGAGTCAAGCCTTCATATGTACAGTCAACATTGCTTTACTCTTATGCAGATGTTCAACATCTATTTCTTTCAGTTCAACAAAATAGGTCACAACAATTCAACAAAATGGAAGTGTTTAATACAGGTGTGGTCATTGCTAAGAAGAAAAAGGTAATGGCACTTAATCCTGAAAGAGTCCAAACACAAACCTCAGATGTCTCCTTGTACTAGCATTCCCATACCATGCCATCTGCCTTCTACACTCCGCAGACTGTTCTCCAAATTGTTAAACAATGACAAAAATGGCAAGAGAGTTATACTATTGAATTAATGTATGTATCATTTCCAACAAAGCAGGTTTTACCCCTATGTCCACACAATTTTCAAAAGATAAGTTGTAAAACATGACAGGCTCCAAACACAAGGTAAATTTTATGGGTATTTCAAACATGAAAGAACAGTAGACCATAATAATGCTACCACTAAGCTCTTCAATGAATGTAATATAAACTACTTTAAACTAACATCTTTCACAGCTGTTGAGCTGTTTGCTGGGGCTCTGATCCAATTACTACTACAACTCTCAATAGAAAGACTAAGATGACCTCTCATGTGGATTGGTTGCCATCTTAAAAGCAGGGTGGAATACCCAGCTGTAACACAGAAACACAAGTCTGATGATTATGGACATCCACTAGATCACATTTCGGTAAAGCTGAAGAGAATTAGGTTGTAAATGCATAAAAGACTTCTATATCTTTTATCCCTTGAACAGCAAACAGAAAAAACAGGAACACTGGTCAGAGTTGTTACCAAAAAATTCAGTAAAACAAGAAATTCCTTAATACCAATGCAGCACTGAAAAGCAAGCCTTCTTTATTTTGCCAGATGCACAAGGGAGATAGCTCCTCCTAAAGTCATGCATGCTGAATACAGGAAAGTTTCTGTTTATATACTGTATTTTACATACATATTCACTGATGTCCCAGAATAAATGTAGATAAGACAATATTTTCCCCAAAATCATTAACATATTTTCCCTCCCCTTTATTCATGAGTTCTTCTGTCCTGGGGGTCTCTTTGATGGTCCTTAGTGATCAGGGACCCCAACATTACAGCTGACATACTAAGTTACCAGGGCACTGGGCCTAGTGAACTTCCAGTTCTATTTCTTACACCATGGGCATTTTGCAGTTCCACAGGCCAGTGGTTTTTGAAGAATAAGCACTATGTTAACTCACCAGGTAAAGAAAACTTATCATCTGGTAACAAAATCGCACTCTGCTCGCTTTAATTTCTTTTCACGCAGTTAGACCTTGTATATGTCCCCAAGCTGAGTTCAGATTTACAGCTGAAAAGTATGGGGTTTTTTCATATTATTTGACTGCAAGGGGTGAGGGGAAGTGAAAAATGGGTTTCTGACTGTACCACTTCTCTATGCCAGTCCTTTGGCTAAAATTCAATCTGGTTCACTTAATAAAAAGAATATCGGAAACAGATCAGTTCATCATTACCAACTAGGCATTTTTCCTTCTTAACTTGTAAATAATATCAGACAACACTGAACTGGATTGAGTGGGATTCCTTTGGCTAAACGTTGACATCTGCAATATAGATGTCAACTCCAATAAGTTGCTTTTGCCTTTTCTGCGAGCTAGTAGAGACCTAGTCAATGGAGTCTTACTTGTTTTGCCCTAAAACACACATATGGAGTGGCCCAAGTGAATCATGCCCAAAAAATGTTTATTTCTTGCCACTAATTGCAAGGGCAACCAAAGGTGAGGAGTAACAGATAGGTGGGTGATGAGTATCACCCATTATGCCTATCAGCCAAATGACAGTACAGCTGTCACTTTTTCTCTCAAATGACCAGTGCTTGCATCTTATTCCAGACAATCTCAGAAGATTTTTTAAATCATGCTATGTTCCCCTGAAAGCAGAATCACAGTTTTCTTCCAAGACCTAAAGTAGCATGAGATAAAAAGCTTTAATGACTGAGCTGGAATGAAACATGCTCAGCATCATAGCTTATTCTCCTTGCACTATTTGGGAAAGAGATTACAGGGAAAAAACACCTTTTTGAGGTAAACTAAAATGGAATATTCTACCTGCTTGACAAAAACCTGAGGGCTGCCAACTAAAAGGTCCATTTGCAAACACAACATTAAAACACCAATATACCATTTATAAAAACCACAACTAAAAACACAGAGAAGAAAACAAAGTTCCAGTTACCTGTAGTATAGACTTAACTCACAAAATCCATCCTACAATATTATCTAGCTGTGGAGACAGTATGGTAAACATTGCAGCTGCCCTTTAGCTAATGGGCAGTGCTCACTCCCAATGCCCCAATCATGTTCTTGCTCAGCACTACCTTGATAAGAAAGGGCCTGGTATATTCTTCTTGTATATGGTGGAAAACACTTCTGGGGGCTTGGTTCAGTGCCACACTACACAGCCACTGGCTGGTTGTGTTGGTTTTGCTCAGCCCTTTGTGGTAACAGGGGGGCCACAGAAGTGGCTTCTGTGAGAAGCTGCTAGAAGCTTCCACCATATTCAGCAGAGCCAATCCCTGATGGCTCTGAGGATGGACATGCCGCTGGCCAAGTCTGGGCCAATGAGAGATGATGGTAACACCTCTATGATAACATATTTAAGAAGAAATCAAAACAAAGTAGGGCACAGGTTTTTCTAGCCAGAGAAGAGGTGAGAACATGTGAGGGAAACAACTTTCAACTGTCCAAGGTCAGTGGAGAAGGAGAGGTGTCAGGTCTCCAGGCGCTAGAGTCGAGATTCCTCTGCAGGCTGTGGTAATGATCATGGTGAAGCAGCTGTGCCCCTGCAGCCCTGCGGTATGAGGATCCATGGGGGATGCAGAGATCCATCCCCAGCCCATGGGGGAGATGATCATGCTGGATAGGATGGATGCCTGGAAGAGGCTGTGACCCAGTGGGAGACCCAGTGAAGAAAGGGGGCCCCTGCTTCCAAGCTGGAGCAGCTTGTCCTTGGAGGACTGCACCCCATGGAAGAGTGACCCATGCTGGAGCAGTTTTGGGAGAACTGATCCCTGTGGGAGGAACTCATGTAGCAGCAGTTTTTGCAGGACTGTTGCTCATGAGATTAGAACCATGCTGGAGAAGTTCATGGAGAACTGTGTCCCATGGGAAGGGACCCCATGGCATAGCAGGAGAATGACTTGACTCCCTGAGCCAAGCAGAAGAAAACCTCAGGTGATGAACTGACCAAAACCATGACACTGGCAAAAATCATGGAAAAGTAAGGATCCCTTTACCCCTTTCAACTGTGTTTATAAAACCTAGGTTTGAAAGAGATCTATTTGAGATAAGTAGGAAGGATACATGCAAAAGCTGCAGCCATCTCTCATTTCCCTCTGTGACTTCTCCTTCCTTGGATTATCCATCAACAGTTCTCAAGCTAGCAGAGCAAGAGCAGTTCAGACAGATTATCATATGCAAGAAGTAAAGGCCTGCTCCTAAATATCCTTTTGTTCATGACTAGCACAGTAAAAGTTCATGTCTTGTTGGCATTTTTAGATGCTACTATAATATGCCAGTACTGTTTCTCCTTTCCTAGAGAAGATGTCTTATAAAATTCCTTCTAAACAGGCTTTGTTTTTCAAAGCAATTTTGATTATGAGTGATTTATTTAAATAGTCATTACACATTAAATATACATATACATTAATATACATAGAAAAATAACATGAACCCCAGCATCATTCCCTCTCTCTTCATATGAACAACTCTGCTCCAAAGTGAGAGAAAAAGAGAAAGCAGAAGACTTAGTTATGTAAGTGACTGAAGTTCATTCCCACTCATTACTGTATAAAATGAAGGATAAGCTGAAAATGCATATTAAAAATTTGCAAACACTACTCAAAATATTAGTATATTAGTGGAAATAAATACTAAAGTAAAAAGAGATTTGTTTGTACTGACACTTTATGACCCAAAGTCCTTTCCCATGGGCATGAAACTAACTTGCATTTTTTGCATTAGTTTCATAAATCTCTCCAGTGCATCAGTCTTATGAGTCAAAACTTCCATAATTTCTGTTTACTGTGTACATAAAATAATTACTTGCAGCCCACAGCTTGATGTAGTCCTGTATTGCATACCCACATTCAGAAGTATGCATCCACAAAAGTTCCGGCAACACCTCAAAAGGAAAAGCTTTTCTGAGGGTGGAAAACAAATCAATGATGAGGACAAAACTAAATAAGAATATTCCATCTGTAAAACATTGCAAGTGGTACGCATATGAGCAAGACCTAATCATACTGCTCATTAACTATCTTATTAGCAACTAAATAACTATGAAGGAAATTAGCACACTCACTTAAAACATTGAAACCTGTAGTTACAGAGTTTTGATAGCTGTCAGCTGACAAAAAGGTTTTAAAAGAAAAGTGTTTTGCAATAGAGGTATAGTAAATTCATCTGCCAAAGCCTAGAGTCAGCTGAAGGTCCATCATTGACTGATGAGCTCCTAGGTAGAGTGTAAATTTGTCAGAGTGCTTGCCAGATCTTGGCAATCTAAGCTAACCTCTCAATGGATCATAAATCAAGCTCATTTTGGATAATGCTGAGCTGTTGGCAAACTGCTACACAACACTTGTCTCATGGCCTACACCTATTATCCAGCCTGGCACTGGAGGAAGGAGTGCAGCAGAAAAAGAAGCAACTTGATAGCAGATAAACCAACATGCTAAGCAATATTTGTTTTGCCGTGAAAATGCCCAGGTATCATTCTTTCATATTTTGTCCTTTGCAAAGTACATCACAAAGCATAAACATCTGGCTGACTGCATTTCCCTCTAACACACATGAAACACATCTCTAAGTAGGAAAAAAAAGAAGCTGGAAAAGAAAATAATGAAAGATGAGAAAAATATGACAATTAAAACCACATCATTAGATCCTAAATTCACTTAAACAGTCCTTGCAACTTGACATTAGAAGGATATGACACACATATATACATGCAAAATTGATGGTCTTCATTTCTCCTGCATACCTGCTTATTTCATTTCCTGATCCTCAGCTACCTCAGAATGTGGCATTGTTCAGATTGCAAAGACTGCAGCTGTATCAAAATATAGCATATATACATTTACATAAGCCTTTTCAAGCATTGGATTTTTCTTTTTCTTAGTAAGATCTGAATTATTGCTGACCTTTTTTTTTCCTGGTTCTGATTAGAACTAGTAGGACAACGGTACCTACATACAGTGTCAAAAATGCTCCTACAATACACCTGCAGGCAAGCCAGAACTCTGAGGAACAAGAGAGGAAAACCTCTCCTAGGATGTCCAGTCTAAACTTTGCTTCCTCAAAAGATTTAGACAGCTTGTATACTCTTTTGGATTATACTGGGTATGTCTACTTTAAGAAAACAACCCTTCAAACATCCAAAACTTACAATTTCCTCATCCATCATGGTGACTGTCCCACTGGCTGTTTATAAGCCGTGAGCACTCCTGTGTTTTATATAAAGCACTCCATTATACAAAGGACTGTACCAGAGGTAGCTCCTGATCAAAACAGCTCGCAATCACTCACGGAAGAGACAATTAGGTCTTAGGAAATATCAACATGAAAAGCAGATAAGTTGTGGCATTTCAATAATCTCACTGACATTTTGGATGAAGTCAAAGATGAATCGTGGTGGTTTCTGTGACTCTGGCATATGTGAGAGCAGCAGCTCTCAAACAGTACTGATAGTCAGTCAGAAAAGCAATAATAGGAGACCTACAGAACCTTATTAAGCAGCATTTCATCTCTATTGCCTTTGCAAGATTTTCAAGTCTGACAATAGAAGAACGGCTGCAAAGAAGATTCAGGGACAGGAATAAGGTAAATGTTTAGAAGAGACTAAAAGGAATAATACATATATTAAGTGTTAAACTGGCTGCCCACCATGCAGCTTTCTAGAGTCACATTGGGGAGTATCCTTTTAAGGACAAAAAAGCCCTAACACCAAAATAAGATACATACAGATTATAAAGTCAGAAACATTAGATTTTCAGATAGCCCTCCTGGTAGGCAGAAGAGGAACACAGAAGCCCTGTAAAGACATTCTGCTTGTACCCTGAAACAAGCAACTTTCTGTTGAGCCCAACAGCCTTCAACCAACACAGGGCATTAGATCATTTTGTTATAAAAGGGGAAGGGGGGAGGGGGAGAGAGAGAGAAAAAGAGAGAGAGAGAGANGAAAGTAAAAAAAGACCAACAGCAACAATGCAGGACAAAATTTAGACAGTTCTCAAAACAGTAAGGAAAAAAAAGAGCCATCACAAATATTTATATACAAAATATAAAAATATTAAAAATAAATTCAGGCATTTGTCCAAGTTCTTGGAAGGGACAAATTAAAACCAGTGTCACAGCACACTTGTATGCAGTATCTCCATTTCAAGGAGGCATTTTGCAGAATTGACTGCATATGCAAAATAGAACCAGAGATACAGACAGCACACCCTGCCCCAGTGCATTTTGGAGGAATGAAAATACCAGAGGTAGAAGCACCATCCCAATTAGGTTAAACACTCATACATTCCCCCATGCCAGAAATACTTAGTGGATTCAGAAAAGGCTCTGAAAATGCTTTCTCAAGTGAGTGGGGTCCCAGGCAAGATCCTCACCCCTTACTGAAGCCTGCATTAGTTTTTGCCATCGATTTCTATTGCCAGGGTTGGGTTGCAGGTTTTGTGCTGTCCCAGAACAGACTGTGGATCAGGCTCTCAAACCTGGCTGTGCTCCAGGGCTCAGCATCTCAAAGTCAATTTATGAATTTTGCTGCTGCAATTTGAGAGCAAATGGGGAGTTTTCATGGAAACAATCAAACAGGCACTACAAGAAAATAGAAACCACTTCCTCCAGCTGCCTTCCTGCAAACAAGGATTGGATGGGTTCGCGCCCACTGACATATCCAAGTCACAGGGAGTTTATGGGTTGCCAATTACAGTTGGAGGGCTCAAGCCTTCCCATCACTGTGAACTGCAGAGCTCATGAATGGGGGCAAACCAGCAGCCTTTCCTGGGCAAGCTGCTTCTGTACTGGGGGGGTCATCCATCATAAACAGGAATTAAACTTACTCTCTTTCACAGGGGTAATATTTTCTCATTAAAATTTTGTATTTGTTACAGTATGAATTTGTCAGTTTATTCTTTATTAGGGCACATAGCAGTGGTTTCTCCTGTGGCATAACACAGAATGATTTCAAACCACTCAGTGATCCACTTACTGCTTAAAAGTAGCTAGTAGCTACATTAGCATGCAACTGTATTATCTCTGAAGATCCTTATGAGTAAACACTAACAAAAAGGGTTCCTCTTTACAATTTTTTGTACCTAAAAGACATTGAAGAACTCACAGAGCAAAAAATCAAAGCTTCCAGGTCATGCCACCCCAACTCTGTTGGTGCTTCTGCATTTGCAGGAACACGTGACACATTCTTTATATATGTATACTATAAAGACTGAAAACCTCAACACTTCCTAAAAACATTTAAGGTGCTTTATTGTTGAGGAGTACCTCGAGTGCAGGCAGCTTCAGTTGTGTGCTGGGTGGGGGGAAATGGCTGAAGTCCCAGCCAAGAGGCCATGAACTGACAGCAGCCCTTTGTTAGGACCCTGTGCCTAACAAAGGGCACAGGCATTGCATGCTGGCCTGGGAGGGGCACCCAATAAACACCAACAAGGTCTCAGACCAAAAAGCACCATTGGACCAAAAGGCAAGTGTAAGGGGTATGAAAACCACATGACGACCTGCTACATAGACTGTAATGGTACAAACGCCCAGTGATTCCTTTGTTCAGGTTCCTGTCCCCTGCCCCTGTATCCCATGTGCCCGGGGATCCAGCTTCAGCTGTTATCATGTTGCTCCATCATGATTAAATTACTTAAAGAAACCAGACATCTGAAACTCAGCTATGGGATACCTTCTAGCAAGACTGTCAGGGAAAACTGTCTGCTTGCATGAGAGTGGTGTGTGTGGGGAGTCAATCAGGGCCACTCCACTACGAGGGGGCTTTGGTTGCAGCAGCAGAAGTCTGGAGCGCTGGGAATGTAACTGCCAGTGGCTCCTGGATGCTCAGAGACGAAGCTTTCCTTAACATGACAAAGTTCCTGGCTCTTCCATTTTGGCATACTTTCTAGCTCACTGAGTAAGAGCACACAAGCCAGATTTGCGAGCAAAATTATAGAGTTTAGTCTGTTAAAAGAAAGGAATTTTAAGCCTTTTCATCACACCATTGTCCCTGCACACTTTGTCTTAACTAAAACTTCTTTTTATGGCTAATGATACATTTCTCTTGCTACTATCTAGATTCTAACAGGTCAGAAACATATAAAAGAAGGTATAAATTTATGACAACCTGTTTCAACTTACATTCTTTGTTACTTGTTTCTATTTTTACTCTCTTTCCTTCTCACTAGTTAGTAATGTCTGCTCCCTTTTAGTCAATCTTGCCAAATGAGCAGCTGTAAGTCTGCTAGTAGGGTGAAAGTTACCAAGTCATGACAAGCTTACCTAGCTGTATTTTCAACTTATTTTGTCATTTAAGAAGGAAGTAGTAAATTTGCTTTACTTTCATATTAGATTCCCTTAGACTTACAACTAACTTTTCACATTTCAGTCTAGAATTTAACACTAGACCTGGGCTTTCTCCCAGGCCAAAAAAACAAAACAAAACTTTAAAAAAAAAAAAACGGGGGGAGGGCAATATAAACTACTACAGGATTCTCTCCCTTTTTGTTTTATTTTGTTGTTACCGTCAGACTATCACCCAGTCCTACCCTTATGGTATTACACAGGTTCAGATAATAGAGTAAAACATATTCAGGGCCTTAAAGCCCATTCATAAATGGAGATTGAAAATAACTAGAACAACAAGATAGAAATAAACCAACTTGCATAAGAAGCATGGATTGTAAAGTATTTTTCAGTTTCTCACAAAGGAAATTAATGTTCATGAATACTTTCAAGGAAGACTTTTTTACAAAAAACATCCTGTGTTACATGCGAGAAATCACAAACACCAACACAAGCAACTTAGGCAGAAAATGTGGTCAATTCTCGGTTTTTGGCTCCTTGCCGAGATTCAAGGTTGTTAGAAGTCCCCGGCCCTCTAAAAGCCCTCAGCCGTGTCGCAAGAAAGATGCGGAGTCCTTCAAGGCCTTGTTCTCAGTTCTCATGTGTTATTATTTGGCATCTCATAATCTGCTCCGCACCCAGCCGAGGTCTGGACAGCGGCTGGGACACGACACGACTGCCCACTGATGGGGCATTGCTTGGTTCTTATACAGATAATTACGTGCCCACTATTTACTATTTTGTACCAATGTGTGATATCTGTACTAAAATGGTCATTTCTACCCTAATCTAATAGCCTAGAACTACTTTGTGTCATCACCACCCCAGAGGAAGAAGGATGAAGAAGAAGATCCTCCATCTTGTCCCCCATTCATCTCTATTCTAAGAATTCCTAAACTACAAAATTTCTCACCCCATGCTGTACTAAACTACTACTTTCACACTTTTGAGGTTTGTAATTCCTCTCTCAGTGTTGGAAGCTTCTCCCATGGACTAAAATCAAACTCGGTGTCTTTCTGGGCTCTGTGCCAAGGTCTCCAAGCCCCCTGGACCGGCTCCACACCCCCCTGTCCAGGGTCCAAACTCCCTTTCTCAGGTCCTAGGTCATCCAAAGGGATGCCCTGGACTCCAACAGTCAATAACGTGACAACAAAGACAGATTAGAAGATCCTCTGGTGAAACTTTTTTTGCAATGCTGAAGTTGCTACATTATGTTCTTAGTGGAATTTGATCAGAGAAATCTCTCTCAAGCAGGAACACTGAGCTGTTGCTTAAGAATCAATTGATCAAATATGTTCTACACAGCTTTTACAATAATTCCTTCTCAAGATTGCATTTTTGAAGCTGTGGAATTCAGATGTAGCAATACAAATATTTAACAATATTAAACAAGATAAAAACAAATGGCACATTACACTGAGCCAGTCAGAGGATACCAATGGATGAAACAAAACCGCAAATCAAGACTACACATATTCCTAGAATTTGACTACTTCACTGCTTTGAGCATAGCTTTCATAAGTACACTTTTTTCAATTATGACCATTTTTCCAAGCAAAAGTGACCACTGAAAGCAAGCATAGTGGTCAGTTGGTGACATAAACATTTGATGGGAGAAAAGGGCATTGTAAAATCATAACAATCTAATTTGCCTAATGCATCAAACCCATAAGAGCATCTAGTATGAAGTCAGGAAACAAGCTGTGGTGATTTGGGCAGGAAGTGATTTTTAAGGAAGTTATAGCTTGACAAACCAATTAGAAAGGGATACATCTCTGTGAACATACAGGGGTTAAATATGGGAGGATCTCCAGGAATGGCCCTTTTTCCTTTCTGGCTTGCCAACAGGTAACAGCCAGCCCCCCAGGGCCACTCCATGGAGCTGCCCAGGCCAGCCGGGCCTGTCGCTTCTCTCTGTGGTGAGGAGCTGGCTCAGGCCTGGCTGTGCCCTGGGCCCCAAAGGCTGCCGGCAGGGGAGGGGGAGGCTGCAGCTTAACATCTAGCTAATTTCAAAGCCTACCCCGAGCCAGGGGAGACGTCTGCCAAGTCCCCTGATAACAGCTATGGGCCTGGTTGGGTTGGGCCCGCCATGATGATTACTGAGGTGATGGGGGCAGGAGGCATCTACCAGCCAGGCCACTCTGAGATCCCTCGTGGTGAAGTTCTCTTCCCCACAACCCCACAGCTTTTGAAAATCCTAGAGGCTGCTGCCCGGCAGAGATCACATGACCATCTGCAGGTCTGGGTGAGAATGCTAACTCTTTCCTGGTACAGATGAAACTTTTTAAAACCCCAATCCTCCTTTTGAGTAAAAAGAAAAGGACAGAGTGAAACGTAGAAAAGACACAGCATGAGACAGAAGTCAGATGAAGAGAGGGTAAAAGACTTAATTGAGAGAAAGGATTGAGGAGTTGTCATTTTAGACTGGACTTCTCTCATGAGCTACGGTAATGAACTGTAATATATTGGTATTCCCTTTAAACCATGAGAAAAATATGCATTTTGGGGAGACGATTATTCAGATTTGTGCATTTGAGCAAAGGTATCTGTGATGAACTGAGTGAATTGAATTAGTAGTTGTAATCTTGTGATCCTCTGAGATGTCTGAACAGAGAGAGATGAGTTAAGAAGCCCTCTGCACCAGTGAAAAAGTGAGAAGACATCTCTGTTCCCTGCGATGAATAATCTTCTGCCTTTGGAGTTGCTTATCTTTGAAAATGACACCCCAGTATGCATGAGTCTGTGACCCATGAGCAGCTTGGGAAACTGCTAATGGGAGGGGCATCACAGTCTGCAGAGAGTTTTTACCAGGCGGGTGCAGATTTGATATGGTAGCCACCAGAGGACTGTTCCTTGTGGCAATGTTACCATGGGAGTTCTAAGAGAGACTCCCTAAAGAACTGATGAAAGCTTATTTTTTAAATAGTGAAACTGACTGAAAATCACAGGGTTTGTCTCTTTATGTTGTTTGTGGGAAAGTTAACACTTGGGGAGAGGAGGAGGAGTATTGTGAAAGTTTCATTTTGATACTCATTTTCTTCTTTTAGTGTGTGCTAATAAATCTTTATATCTTTAAGTTTGGGCCTCCTTCGCTTTTTCTCCTGATCCTATCTCACAGAGGAAAAAAAAGAGAATAAACACTCAAACCACTACACTAAATTTGGCAAACAGAATTCAAGCAAATGTGAAACCATTACATAAGCTTAAGCATATGCCATCAGGCCAAAGATATTGTGGACAAGGGGAAAATAAAAATAATTTGAATTCCAGGATAAATATCCATTTCAAATCTCTGGAAAACAGCTAATGCAGGACAAAATACTACACATTACCATAGCATTAATAAAAAATACTGAACATTCCCTAAAGCAACTAGGATTCCATGAGAGGTTGAAGAGCTCTATCAGGTGAATTGAGAAATAAAAATAACAAATTAGAAGTGTGTGACCAGGGATTTAACTTCCAATCACCAGCACAACCATACCAACTGTAACAACCCTGTTGCTTATGTAAGTGCTGGTGGGTATGTGAGGGTGAGGGTAATGTGACAGACTATGCACCTTTCCTCAGTTTCTGGACCCTAGGAGTTCAAGATTAATTCAGTTCCACACCTGAAGTTATTTAGTGCGTATCTCCTTGTAAGACAAAGGGAGAAAAAGCATTTTGCACCAAAGAAGCTGTATGCTGCAACCTATTATTCCCACATTTCTTCAAATGTATTGACATGTACTTTTGGTATGAACTAGGGCACTGGATTAGTGTTGTGTTGCCACCCAAACTAAACACAGCATGTGTAAGAGTCTCCAGGAAGACTCCGTTCTGACTAAGAGAAGGTTATAGGTTTGGAACATACCAGAAACCACAGCCAGCAAAATTAATTGTTTTCTCTTTAGCCTAGAGAGTTTTCTATTGGAATTTCCTTTTGGTGTTTCCTGATGAAGTGCCCTGGTCATTCCTCCCTATGGGTAGCAAAAAGAAAGGGTAATAATTTTAGGCACTCCCCAGTTTGGACAGGATAAGGTGACCATGTGCACATGCATGTGTGTGTTGTTTGTGTGTGTGCCTGTGTTCAAGATCAGCACACATTCTGATATTCTTCCATGTGTTCTAAACAGAAAAACCACTAAAATAAACAAGCTGTTCTCTACTGCAGTTTTCTGCAGCTAAACTCTACCCTTAAGTATATTCCCCTTAAGTGTATTCCCCATAAATGTAAATTTGTCCCTAAGAAGGAAATAAAAAACTTTCACAGCACAATTTGCTATCATGTATTTAATTTATATAACTCTACAAAAACACATTAGAAAGTTTCAAAAACAGTAGTGTTGCCTCCTCTGCTGCTTCTTTCCATCTGAGAAAAACTCTTTGGTTAACCAGGAGTGCCAGAGAAAGCAAAAATATTCCTATCCATCATTACCTGCCTTTTAAAATTATTTTTTCCTAACACAAAGCTAGCTTTTATCTCTGTTTGGCCATTCACTTCCTGAATTTCATCACTGGGAAAAGCAATTACTTCTTTCAGATAGAAGTCCCATAGACTGCGTCACAAAACTGTGGACTCTGGTATCAAAGAATCATGGAAAGGCTTGGGATGGAAGGAACCCTAAAGATCATCTAGTTCCAGCCCCACATACCCCACAGGTAGGGACACCTTTCACTAGACCAGGTTGCTCAGGGCCCCATCCAGCCTGGCCTTGAACACTTCAAGGGATGGCGCACCCACAAACTTCTCTGGCCAACCTGTTCCATTGCATCACCACCCTCTGAATAAAGACCTTCCTAATCTTTAATCTAAACCTACTGTCTATTAGTTTAAAAAAAGTCACACTCTCTTTTTCTAAGTCCCCTTCAAGTCCTGGAAGGCTGCAATGAGGTCTCCCTGGAGCCATCTCTTCTCCAGGCTGAACAACCCCAAACCTTTCAGCCTGTCTTTGTAGGAGAGCTGCTCCAGCCCTCTGATTAACCTCCACCCTAGAAGTGCCACGCTCTGTCCATGCCTAAATCTGTCTCTCCTGAGTCTCCAAAAGCTTTTATCTGCAAATGAAATCTCTCTTTGAGAAACTACAGTATCAGACAGAAATACGTCAGTGGGCAGACAGCAAAGCCAGGCATATGTCTGCAACTGAGTATCTAAAAGCAGCAGTGAAGTGTCATGCTTCATTAAGAGCCTGCATGCAGTAAAAATAATTCTCAGCTCTGCCAAAACTTGAGAAATATGCTTTTTTGAGATACTTTGCTTGAAAAATACATCATATTTCTTTGCCATTACAGAACATATCAAAGGGACAAGTTCATCAAAGGGCTCAAGATCAAAGATTTGTACCCTTTTAGGGTTTAGCAGGGTATGCTACAGTTTAAAAAAGGGAGGCAAAGCAGAATTTAATCAGCTACTGTGCTGTAAGTCTACTAACTGAGCTTCATTCAAAATGCCATTTATTTCATTTGGGGACTACAAAACCTCTGCTTGGATTTATAAATATGATTAGCCAGGCACCTTGACATCTACTTCACCACAGCAACCAAGTTTCCACCTGGGCCATAAACAACGTATTTGGCCTTTTTCATACATAATGGCAAAAGTCAAAGAGCAACAGTGAACTTCTTGGACATCAATTACCTTATTAAGACTTTAAATGGGACCTTTTTTCATAGATTTTATGATGGATAAGCTCTATACAAAGCAGAAAACATTCAAAGACACTCTCCAACTATAAAGAAGGAGACAGTTGCTCACCCAACTACATCACCTAACAACGTGAGAAGATGGGGGGGAGGAAAGGTGTAATCTCTCTTAAAACCTGTGAGGATGGGCAGAGAAGGATTTCTGGACAAAACCTCTACCCTTCAGCTCACAGCTGAAAATCTCCCAATGGCCTCAAGACACAAGCACCTTTGGGCCACCACACAGCTCTCTAGCTACACTGTGCAGTAAAAACCTCCCAAACAGCTAACAGTAGAGTATCTGATACAACTTGCTTTCCCACTTAGCTGCACTACTAGCTCTTACAGATCTCACAGCACTTAACTATTTGCAGCATGGGTCCCCCCCACAAAAGGAGGCATATTTGGCAGCTTGATTTTGGCCGTATTGTGCAGGACAGTTTTTAACTGGACTACAAGCTGACCCCTGAAAGATAAATCTTCCTTGTTCTTGGTGAACCTTGTAAAAACCTTTGAAAAAGCCAAAGATAACTCCATGATCGTTAACAGTATTTAAATCTTGATACAGTTAATGCTCAACTCAAAGATGTCACTGACTCCTAATACTCCTTCTTGTACTCCTAAACCCATTTACTTAAGAGGTGATGGAAAGAGTTACGCAGCTGACCACTGTTCTTCCCTTGCCTATATGAGCTATGCAGGAAAAAATGCAGCTTCTCTTTCTCTCTGCCTTATTTTTCAAGGTGAGACATCAGCTCTACTCAGTGCCAGACAGAATATATCCAAAAAGAGATGACTGATCACTTTACAGAATAAGGCAACAGAAAACACTACTTATTTTTATTTGTATTTATGTATTAAAACACATTTATTTTGCACTGCTGGAGGGGAGGCAGGCTGTCCTAATAGATTATCAGTGGACTTTGCAGAGTTTTGGAAAACAGACCATCCAGAAAAGCATGCTTCTTGTAAATAAAACCCTATCTGTGTTCATGATCACCCCACCTATCCCACAGAACTTAAGGCTGCACACATGTTACGATTGCATCTGGCTGGGCCTAACAGTTTCTCCAGTTGGCTCCACAAAAGGGTAAAATGAAGTTATGTAAAACAAGTAAAAGGAACAAACCCAAAGGCATCAACTCTGCTCTTGGTCTTAGCACTGAATCTCACTGCAGTCATCATTCCTGGTAAAACTACACAGCAGCTTTAGTCTTGCAGTGATGATAAACTTTCTACTACAGGCTGGAACAGCTCAGCATTCCCTTTGTCTGTCAAGCAGTCCAAACCCTGTGAAATTCTAGATAATCATGACCAAGTTTTCATTGTTGTTGTTGCTGGAAAAGCAGTCTGCTTCAAGTGTTATCTCTATCCTGTAATACTACCAGCCAAATCTTTACATAGAGATATTAATTCACAGGCAGATAACCTCAGAAGAAAGCATATGATTAAGGTGACACCATCTCTACATCTCATGTGCCTGAGATCAAATGCTTTGTTACCCAATCTCTAGAAAAAAGCTAGAGAACTATGAATCAGAAAGAAAAGACTTCAATATATGCAACCCCCTCAGATGAGATCAAATAGCTATAGAGGGAGAAACAAACATGACCACAGACCTGGACTGAAATAGGTGAACGCTAGAGATTAAGTTTGTGCGAGGTCAGCAGCCTAGAGTATCTTCAAAAGCAAGTGATTCATGGTAGACACATTAACACATCCATAAAAATGCAAATTTTTCTACAGAACTCAGCAATGAATAAAGCACAATTGTGGAATTTCTGTTGAAAAGTCAGTGGTTTTTTCCAAACCTGTCTGTACAAAAACTAGGTCTTCACTTACACATCTTTATGCGAAGGCTGTTACTCCTCAGCTCCATCCTTCCCATAACCTATGTCTGAATCCATTAAGAATTAATATTATGACTTACATGAAAACCACCAAGAAAAAGATCTCTGGAAAATATAAATGCAGCGTCTAGTTTAATCACATGCACTGCTGATGGTGTCTGCAGCTATTAGAGCATCCACTCTGCACACAGACAACAGTGACTGGTAGCAATAGGCAGCCCAGCTGGCTGGCCTACAGTGGGGTAAGAAACCAGACGGCGCTTCTTTAACAAATGCAGAAATTTAATAAATGCTTTCAACATGATCACCATTACACCTTTGTGATAAATCAAGGAAGATGTGTTTTGATCCTGCATAAATCTGCAGGCACAATGTGCTTTGGTATCTCTGTAAAATTCTCATCCTATACGCTGATAAACCTATCATAAATAGTAAGAAAGCCCAACTAATCAGGAAACAGCCAGGACAGGTATTGCAAAAGGGAAACAATGTTTCCTCAGAGTTACTGCCTTGATCACAGAATCTCTTCAGCCTACTGCTCCAGCCTTCTGAACACTATCAAATGAGTGCAGTTGCCATGAGAAAATACATTTCAGCTGCAGGCCCAGATATTAAGGAGACACTTCTAAAGCCTCTAAATCCATTTGTTTTTTTAGTCTTCTATGATTCTATTCCCTTCTGCAAACTCTCCTTTTCATCATTTTCTCCACCATTCTTTATACCAAAAAAACCCAAATCCTTTTACAAAAGAGACGAGAAAAAAGCTAATGAGATTTAAACTTTGCATCCTTGTACTCCTGCAAAACTGACAGACAGTTGTCACACAAGGTACTCATCTTCTCGTAATAGTTTTATCGCCACTGAAGGAGAGAAGATCTTCAGTGGCAGCACCAGCATCCCCAGAGAGCTGGAAGAAGAAAGGTCCAGCAGTGAAGCGCCTCCTAAGAGACACAAGGGATCAGCTGTGTATTACCATGAGAAACTGGGGTGCTCCTGAGCTTCTCAACTAACAGCCATGTTCTACTCAATGTATCAGTCAAACCTTCAAAAGTTGTTTAAATTAAAACAATACAGCTTTTGGAGATAACACCTGAGGTTCCGTCAGTATTAGTTTTATTACCCATGTATACTGAAGAAAGTTTCTTCACTAGTAATCATCAAAAAGGTTCCAGTAAGGATATGCAATATTGAAACAAAAGTATAAGAGAATCATAAAACCATATCACTCCTCTACAACTCTACACCCACTACAAAACCAAATGTAATGCATTCTGAAGTTTCAAAGCATTTCCATTTCATTCTCTGTTCTCAACCAGAAAACCATGTTTTCTCATGAACTACCACAGCTCTAGCAACTTGAGCTGTAATTTGATAGTCTGCCCTGTACAAGACTGAGATCCCAGCTACCTGTATCCTACAAACCTTCTGAGATCCACTTAGTCACACAGACAAGAGGAAATACAGACTTTAATAGTCAAATTCAGTAGCAGCAACAAGAAAAGTAGCTGTCCTGAAAAGGAATCACAAATAGGAAATGAGTCATGCTCAAAACATGGACACTTATCAACTGCAAAACAAACATCAGCTTATTTGCAGACTGCAACTCTTTTAGTGCTCAGTTTTGCTGGGGTTTCTTGAGATCAAATCTATGAAAAATTGCAGGCAGCTTGTAGCGATCTGTTTTTTCAATGGTTTGTCTCAGTCCTTTCATTTTATGCCTCCAGCATACTAGAATTACATGTTGATAAGACAGTATAATCCAGCAAGGCCCGAAAAAGGCTTTCATTTAATTTAACCCACAGAGTTCTGCTGTGTTCCATTTGGACTGGAGAGCTTGTGTACCTAACAGAGATTGTCAAGTTAGCACATAAGATCACACACAAGTCCAAGCAGCTTCTCTATTCTTCATTATATACAGTCCAGAATTGACATCCTTATGCCACATAGCCCCCTTGTGACCAGTGACAAATAAACAGTAATAAAGAGAAGGTATTGAGGATGCAGCTACAAACAACTCAATTTGCCATGCAGGAGAATTCACCAGACATACAGTAAATAAAAGGAAAAACGGAAGCCTAAATGAAATATGTGTATATTTTAAGCCCATATATTTTTAATCGCCCATTCTATCACAAGTATATGCAATTAAGGAGAACTCCAGTTGGAGTTTGTGGAGGGGTTTTCTGGTTTGTTTGTTTTTCCAGAAGTTTGTTTTACTAGCTATTACTTAAGGATATCAGTGATCATGACCCATTTTCACTCCTTCAGAATGTGCACGGCTCTCTTTGATACTTCTAATGTCATGTAGTCTTGTGGATGACACCATCTTTTTCAGAAAAGCACAGGGATTATCTTCCTCCACTACTTCGCATTCTTACAAGATTTCCTGCTATTCTTCCGACAGTGAAAAATGGCTGCTTATACCACATAGAAAACAGTAGCCTTTTTTGTTAACCAGCTATTTTGCTTTAAGTTGTTGGTATTTTTAAACATGTTTAAATGTTTCGCTTGCCTATAAAAATCCAATTATCCAGGAATTTTCCAGAAGAACTGTTTTTACCTTTGCATTCCCAAAATTAGCTAGAAATATCACAATAATTTAAAGCGTTTCTTTGGCATATGTAGCTCTTTAATGAATTTTGTGTAATATCCAAAAACTACAAGGGCTAGTGTGAAAGAAATCATTATTGGGTTAAGATAGGCACATGGCCCTTTTTGATCCAAACTCAATAAATTGAGGTCTAACCAGATGTGTACATTGGAGAAAGACCAGGATTAGTAAATTCAACGATACATTTTCTAAGTAAAAGTAATCTTGTAGGCCTGCATTTTCTTTAACAAGCTTTTCCACAGCAGAAAGCAATGGTTGTTCCAGACACAAAAAAAATTGTGGAAGATATGTAGTTTCTTGACAGAGATCCACACAATTTAACAGAACAGCATTTCCTCCTTGGTGCCCTTATTTATTTTATTTTTCTCAACAGCCATGCACAAAATATTGATAGAGACAAAGGATTAATTTCATCTCCCATTCTCACAGTTTTTAGGTATAAAAAAGCTTCCTGGAAAAATCTGGATATGCTGTATTCTCAAAACAACACAGTGCCATGTGTTATCCATCAAATTTAGGCCACACTTATCTACGTGAAGAAGTCACATAGATAAGTCCTTCAGTAAGGTAATAAAGATTAGTGTTTGTAAGACATATGTGGTTTAAAAGATAAATGTCCCTCCTATATAATTTTTTAAATCCATTCTATACATTTCTAGCATAGAAGAAAATTGTTGTGCTTATTCTGGAAACAATGGCACCTGGGTGACATTTCTTCAACACCTACTAAATGAGGACAACTACAGTCCTAGCAAGCTCTAGATGAAGAGTTTGTCACAGAAAAAACAGAACCTTCCTATGTCTCAGTCTCAGTCTGAAAAGCACTCTGTATCCCCAGGACCATGACGCATGTGAAATTAAGTTATCCCACTGCTGCTTTCAAGCCCAGATGAAATCCACAGGGCTCTTCAAATCCAAGAGCCCAATTACTTCATTGTAGGCACCACATTATTTTGCCATTCCCATGCAGATTGTATCACCAGTCTCGTCCAGTCAGACCTTAAACAAAGCTAAACACTAACCCTGTGGTTCCTAATAAAACAAGATGTTGACTCCTTGGGAATAATACCTGTAGCAACTAACCAAGGCAAAAGGAGAAAGAGAGAGAGAGAAAGAGAGAGAGAGTGAGAGAGAGCGAGAGCGCACAAGAAAGGGAGAGAGAGAGCGAGAAAGAGCGAGCGAGCATGAGAGCGAGCGAGCGCGGGAGAAAGAGCGGGAGAAAGAGCGGGAGAAAGAGCGGGAGAAAGAAAGAGAGAGAGAGAGAGCGCGAGAGCGCAGGAACAAACATTAAAAAAATGTATTTTCCTGGCACGAGGTCTGGAAGGAGTTCAGACTGGCAAATCATGCCAAGCAAGTCCTGAACCTCTACCTATCAGGAAATCAAACATCTGAAACCAAAGCTCCACCACTTTGATTAGTTGAATAACTTTTTAAAGAGTGGAATGTAGTAAGATCAAAGTAAGGAAGGACATTAATGAACTAACCTTGACATATGCTAGGTAATGCTCGCACTTTTCCTGCATGAATGACAGTTGTAACTTTTTTGTGATCTGCCCTGCTGTCTCTCCAGAAGTCACAAAATAAACTCTGGGTTGCTGGCTCTTTTCCTTCTTTGCCACATCAGCGGTCAAGTTATAATTCAGACCTGTTTTAAAATGGAGGAAGAAGAAAAAAACAAAGGATGTCAGTGAACAATAGGTATTTTCCAGCCACCTATCAATGGATCCTATTGCCTCCAGGGTATCTGTGCTTGAAGAAAGGTCAACCTTTGAGGGCCCTCAATCAATCACTAAGTTCCCTGTGGGGGGCTACAGAAAACCAGATCCAGTTATGAACATACTCCCATGTTTCCTGTTGCTATTATTCCCAGCCCATCCTTTTCCCATAGGAATTCATGCGTAATACATCTTGATGCATAACCTTAACACAAAAAACAAACAAGCAAACAAACAACCAACCTACAAAAAAACCCAGAAGATGCTTAAACTGTGTTTCTGACAGCAAAAGCAGAAAACCCAACACAAACAACAACAGCAACCTCAAACTCTGTTTTCCTTCTAAAACAGCAAACCATGCAAATGTCAACCAGGATGTGGCACTTCCTGACAATTGTTTTCATTGATTTGCAGTCATCTTAGCATTCATACCATATACTTCCCCCCCACACAATTTTGCTGCTTCCAAGATTAGCAACCTGGGGCAGTGGGGGTTGGGGAGATAACTGGCCAAACTTATCACTGCTGGTGGTGTAAGTTCTTCCTGCTCACTGCAGTAGGAGGCCATAAGGCAAGTTTTCACTAGCAGATTAACTCCAAGTAATGCCTTCAAATATTTGTCCAGCAGCTTTAAATGAGTTCTCTCTTTCTACTGAGAATCTACCCACCCAACTTCACACAATGAAAATAAAACTCTGGCATGAAGTTGATGAGCTCAGAAGAAGGGCTCAATTCTTCTAATGACTATTCATTTTCCATAACTAAAGTTTCATGCTTAAAAGCTTTGCTAATGGCTCCCTCTGAGAAATTTTTGCTAATATCTTCAAGATAGTTGCTACCCAGCAGACCAGGTGAACTATTCCAGCTAGTAAGAGATGTACCAAGTGAATGGCAACAGGCATTTCATAATGGATTTTCATCCTAAATAGCATATATACTTATGATGCAAGAGTCATCTCATAGGACTGAAAGTACCCCTGAAGCAGTGAGGAGTGAGAAGAGATCAAGATCAGGCCATGGTATCCCACAAGCTAAACAACATGAATCACAGCTGGCTGTGCTAATGGACGGGTTGGACACTCTGAACCACTTAGAACATCCCTTCCTCACCCACTAAGATAATGACAAAGCACACAAACAGAAGAGGCAACATACTCATCAGGAATAAGCACATCTGTAAGTGCTTGCTAAACTACTAGCTATAGTACTGATTTGTCAAGGCAGGGGCAGGGGTGGGGGGGGTAAGTGGGAGGCACCACAGGGAAAAAATTAAGAACTAAGTAAATAATTACAAAATGCCATTGGAAAAGGAATGTGTTTCTTTCCTGTCTCCGCCAGTAATTATGAGGAGAAAATGATTCATGAACTTCGCTTGCAAAGAAAATTCTTAAGTAATGAAAGCATTAAAAATAGCACTAGCAAAAAAGACCACATTCCCTCCATCCTCTTCCAAAAAGCTTTATTTTTCCCAGTACTTCCCACCTTGTTTCAAATCCTCTCTCACAGTGTTGTCCCTAGGTCTAAGCAGGGAGCCATCCACACTGTTCTATACACTGAACAATACATCCCTGCAGCATGTCTGCTTCTGAGGCACTCTGAGGGTAAGCACTGACTCATGCCTGCCTTCAAACAGACTGGAAAAATGAGAGCCAGATAGAAATAATACCCCTGAAACAAACTACAGCTGCATACAGGTTAGAAGATGAGAGTCTACTTTTGAAAAATTTTTGATTAGGCATGTTTCTTCAGTCCTAGGAACATGTTTAAACAGTGAAAATATCAAACAACCTATTCTCTTACCCTAAATATTGCCAGTCTTTTATGCAACAGTATTAGGGACATGAGGACTACCTTAGAAATGGATCAACACACTAGCAACATACAGCTGAAATGAAGAGTACAGGAGAAAATTTGGAGCAATTTCTAACATACCTATCTGCTGAACCCTAGTCAAATAACCAAAACCCTCCATTTTCATAGCCACTAAAATTCACCTGATTCTCACACTGGCACTATTACTAATGCTGTTATTATTGTAGAGGAAATTATCTAGACTGTTGTCAGATACTGAAATATTTAATGCCTCTAACATTCTTATAAAATTTTGCTCATTAGAGCAAAACTGTACAGAAGAGCCATCGAAGCCCACCCCTCCCTACAGATGCTTTTTGGGGGGACCATCATCACCAAGAAGACCAGCTGGAGAGGGTCAATGGAACATCGCTGGGATCCACAGATGGTGATATTTTCTTTATTCTGTCACTCTCTTTCTGTTCCCCCCACCTATTCTCTATTTCTTTCTTTCTTTCCCTCTCTCTCTCATATTTACCATCAAATAAAACCGATACTATTGACGTTGGTATACGGTCTCGTTTGTTCCTCAATTTGGGCAGAGGCATTTCTAATCACTTTAATGACTGGATCTCAACAACTGCAGACATAAGTTTACTTCCGTTTTCTTCAGGGATGAATGCAGAAGCAGCACTTGATGCACAGAGATGTCAGCCCCCTCTTTCTTGTCCTGGTCACACAGAAGTACACAGTCTGAACAGGTTAAAACCTTTTCATCCAAGATAGGAAAGGCCTTCCTCTAATCTCTGTCCTTCCCGGTGATATAGAAATCCCAGGGGAGATAAAGCAATGACCTCTCAAGTGAAGGAGGAACAGTTTAAGTGAGATTCTGAGATAAATGAATGAAAACTTAAAATGCCATACTTCTTGTATGTCCAAGACATACTGGAGATTCTGTCAGGAGGCATACAACTACATATTCAGCTCTCCAGCAGAGTGAAGGGTCAGACAGAGCATGGCACAAAGTGCAAAGCACATGTTTCACTTGGCCATGGTTCTTTGCTCAGACAAAAACACTTCAGCAATAAATTCATACTTCTGGAAACTATTGTCCGCAAGAAACAACTTAATGGAAATTGTACTGTCATTTGTAGTATCAAACAGCATCCATAAACACAGATCCTCAGCTGTTTCATGACCAGTAGTATTGCAACTACCACTAGGAGAAGGAAAAAAAAGGTAGGTAATGTTTACATGCAAGTGTGAGGCAGTGCTAGATGATGACCTTTCTTCCCATTATTTTTAAACAAAATAACCACAGATTCAAATAAGTATTGAAGATACACATTTGCCACAGGAGAATGCCGCGCACATGTTCCACTTGGTTTTCTGAACATTATGTAGTACATAGCCAATTTCAGCTGCCCAAAAGCAGCTGAAATGCTCAACTTTACACAAGTAAGCAGTAATATTGAGAGTCCATGCTGACAAGCCCTAGGGGAGTGCCACTCTAGATGAGCACTGCATTCTCGCAGTCTGATTTAACAAAATGCACCCAGGCATCTGAGGGTGAGACATTCCCAACACTTCTGGCCACAAAATTCTGGCATAGCATTTTACCACCTCCATAAGCCTTTCAAAGTCTGAACTGCAATAACAATGCATTAATAGGGATATTCTAGGGTTTTTCCTTCCCCCCATTTAGCCATGCAGGAAAGGAACCACCACAATACTTCCATTAATTGTTCCATCCTTTGTTAATTGATATTCTTCAACAGCAACATAATTAAAATGGCCTGACTTCTAGAATACTAACTGAAAGCTTATTTGAGATATTTTATCCAAATCATATCCTGAAGGGCTTTTATACAGTCAGATAGTTCTGGCTGTAACATTTTCAAGAAAAATCACTTTGTTAGAAGCATTGCATGAAAGGGCAATGGTTGAAGTTTATAATAACCTACTTAATAATAAAAAAGTTCCTTGTAACACATGGATGTTAGTCATCAAAGAAGATGCATGTGTGCTTTTACCCAGTAAATCATGGGAAGTACAGTTTGTATGACAACACAGGGAATTCAACAAGCTCTTATAAGGCATGATGAACAGGAAGATAGGTCTTTTGTAAACAAGAGAAACAGATATTTAGATTGGAAAAAAGGCAGTTTACTTCTTAGCCACAGGTTCAAAGATATGAAGTTAAAGAAAAGGAAACATTTTAAATAGTACCCCAGGAACTTAAGAGCACCTAGATATTGAGAAAACCTATTTGCAATTTTTCAGAGAGGAATTAACACCTCAGGAACCCTCAGAAATGCATTTTTGTAATGACAGAATAGTGGGTAGTAAAAACAATACTTTATCAAAGCATATATTTGTCCACTTAGAGTCATCATTTACAGGGAAGGAAAAAGTCAGCATTTAGAGGAAGTAAAAATCAAAACTGAAGTCTCAGTTGCACCAATATGTTAGAATACAGAGGAATCTTAAATATAGTAACTCCATCGTTTTAAGCTGTTCAGGTAACAGTGACAAGCTGCTTGTAGGTCTCACTTCATGTGAATTCAATAAATAGAAGCCTTTTCCTTTTCTGACTTAATTAAAAACAGAATACTGCAGCAGGCTCAGGTGAGGGTACACAGATACCACTCACCCTTCCCAACCAGCTGCTCAAAAAGGTTAGGGCACAGAGCAGGAGGAGGCAGTGCTTCCCCCAGCTCCTCACCAGCATCACTGTCAAGATACAGCATGCTGTGAGGCTGAGGCATCTTCCCTGAACAGCACAGTGCAAGTCCTCTGCCATTCTTAAAGCATGACAAAGGTGAAACATCATTAAAAAAATTAACCCAGGCCTTAAATATTTAGAAATGCTGTATCTGTCCCATTCCACTTCATAAAACAGCTAAGATTTGTAAGCACTGGGATGTAAAAGATACAAGTAGTATTTTAATAGAGCCAAGATGTAAAGGCTAGGACAATTACACGTTACAAAATTCCATTCACGCTAGAAACTCTATTACAGAGACTAACTAATTTGGAAGATATTCTTGAAATCAGTAAAATACTGGGCTATTTATAATCATTTTACAAGCAGGTAAACTGATGCACAGAAAAGGACTTTCTCATGTCTGTTTCAAGAGCAACTTGCAGACTTTCAAACCCTATTAATCCAGAGCAAATCATACTTTGTTTTCTAATAACATTGATAGAGGACATGGATACAGATATATATTATCAAGAGATAGACAGGGAATATGAACTCAGAAGGCTGTGTTGTCTATCCTTGCAGTAAGTCCAAGGAGAGATTTCCCTCCACTCAGGAAGAATCTGCCTCAGTATTATGTCAGCCTCAGAAGGTAAAAACATGCCCAAGAAAGTTCTCAAGCCTTCAGCTTTCTGGGATTGTATGGCACATGTTCATCTTGAAACTACTTATTTCACACAAAAGCTCCTTTGCTAAGTACAAAGAGAGATCTTGACTCCAGGTCAACCTGTTACTGTGCTCCTGTCTAGGGCTGGCACAAGTACCTTACCTATTTCTCCAGGAACATGCTTGCCACTGAAACGAAAGCATGCTGTGACATTGAGGCAGTTCACCGGCTGCAAACCATCATGGCACTGAGGAGCTGTGATATTGATAGATATGGGCAGGAAAATGGCGATATTCATGGTAATGACAGGCCTGGATCTGGAGATCAACAAAGAAGTAGAATTGAGTGATCATTCAGAGGGAAATTCTCTGTGAAAGGAAAAGAAAGTAAATTTGGTAATCTACATAATGTCAAGCAGACAGGAAAAATAAGAGAGTACATTTGAATTGTAAAAAAAACTAGCATTTTACTTAGCTGGCAAAGGCTACTAGCATTTAAATGAAAGTGGTAATGTCAGCTTTAAGTTTAGTGCTCAGATACAGACTGCAGGCAGGCAGCTGGGGAAACTGATAATATGCAAATAACAATAATCATCTCCAGCAAAGGTGGCATAAAGCCTTCCTGATGACTGAAGAGGATAACAAAATTACCTGAACAGCAAACAACAAGCTCATGCAAATGAGGTTGCTAACCATCTTGGATGAACAGGGACAGGTAGGGAGAGACTGTGGGTTTCCACAGAATGGTCTATAGTCAAATTTGTGACCTCAAAATCAAGGAGACAGCACCAAGGTCCTCCACAGGAGATGGATTCATACATATTTTTTTTGACAGTATAAGAGAGACAACAGATACCACATCCATGTTTTCTGGAGGAGGAAATATTTGGCTAATTCTCTCCTGGCAAGTGACAAGGATTGAATACTTCTATCATGCTGCTGAACTGTGTTTCAGGAATCATCCAGTGCACTGTAAACAAAAGCTTTCTGCTCTTGCAACCCCAACATCAGGTCATTGCTACCAGTACTCCTGGCTGACGAAGACCTCAGCCAGAATCATAGGGCAAGCTGAGTGCCTTAAGGCACAGGTGTCTTGCTAAGGAAACTTCCCTGTTTGACCATCCAGGAGGCACTCAGGCAGTCACACTCCCACTACCAGAGACTTTAACTGCTGGGGCCAAAGGTCGTTTGCAATGTATGGCTCCAGTGAGCTGACAGGTGCCCTCCTTGACTTCCTACACACACCACACTCATATAGTCAGGCCAGATTTCCCATAGTTTCATAAAGCCTTTTATCTGCAGTGCAGTAACACAGAAACAGCTTGAGATGGTGCCTCCAAGGAGGGACCCCAAACAAAGGACCCTGTGGGCTTTTATACCCTCACAGTCTAAGCACAGAAAAGTCCCTGCTCTGCCTCCTGAGTCCTCTGCTCCTGCGGTGTCTCAGTGTCCCTGAGTGTCCTCTTGTTTTGGGCTCCCACCACTCAGAGCTCCATCTGCAGTTCATACACCAAGCTACCTGCACTGAATGTATTCCTCGATAGTTTCCTTTTTCATACAACACAGAAGTCCCAGCAGCTTGACTGGGAAAAGCCACCCAGAAACTCAAGCACTCCTGAGCTATCTCCAGTGCAGGACTCCAGCCCAAAAATTATGGGTGTTATTCTTCCTGTTTTCAATTCCGCACGTGTTCAAGATGAACATGTTCTTCCAAAACCAACTACGGTAATAAGAAAAATGTGCAGCAAGCAGCAGATTCAGTTCTAAGGTAGTCCCAGCAGCCATGCAAGGCCAGAGCTTGTAAACCACTTCAGGACTCTCACTCCACAAACCACTTAAATTTAGAGATGGGGGAGAGGAAGAAGAGAGCAGGGGTTATGGTTACACCTAATTTATATGAACTGGAACAAGACTCACATCAATCTCCAATACAGCCGCTCAGACTCTTTTACCACAGCCTGAAATAACAGTGCAAGTTCACATTTTGAGATGGAGGATAAACATAAATGCTAGCCTTAGAAACATACAGTAGGGGGAAGAGAGGGGAAAAAAGTCAGCGTCCTAGGATCATTTCACACCTTCAAAAAAACCCACTCTTTCTGAATGCTTAGGGAGACAAAAGAGTAAATGCTGTAACTGATCTAGAAAAATATTTCTCCTTCAAAAAAGTGTTTCTCCAGCTCTCATGCACTGTGTGATTTTTCCTTGATGTTATGTCACTTGGTTATTCACTGGGGGGAAAGAACCCAATGCATCAGTCAAGGAGCCATACACACACATGATCAACAGAATGCATCTGCCCCAAAGGCTTCCATCAAAGTCTTTAAATATCACTTGGCAAAACATTTGTTGGTTTTGGTTAAAAGACTTCACAAAAGGGGAAGGGTGAGGGGATGCGTGGGAGAGCTCTTTTTCCTAAGGCAAGAGGGACACAATATAATTGGCAGTAACAGCAACTAATCAAGCAGCTCAAAGTTAGTCAGTAATGCACTAATTTCCTCTGAAATGCACAAGCATAACTGAACATATAAACAGAGGTCATCCTGCTGTTGTGATGTATGTGGTTTTAATCACAGTAAGCCTTTCAGTTTGTCTTCCCCTCTCTGCAAGTCACATCAATGTAGGTGAAAAATGCAGTTTTCTTTTGAGCAGATTCAGGGACGTGAGACTGAATTTCCATCTGGGGCATGGCACACCTTTTCACAGAAGTAATTAGTAGCATTCTCTGTACATATGATGAAGAAACAGAAAACTTTTCAAAAGCCTTGACCACCTGCCACACTGATCACCAAGAGTACTTCTTCCCTCCCTCTCCTTTTTCTTTTTCTTCAGTGTAACTGATTCAAATAGAAACAGCCAAGTTTCTCCTGCCTTGAACAGGAAAGAAGGCTGGCACATCTGTTGTGCAGCTCCAGCATTTGTCTGACCAGGATCACACCATCTCTGTATCTTCCATTAAGATGCAGAAGTTCCTAAAGATAACTAAGTATTGAAAGGATTTTTTTAATTTAATATTAGCAAGTGTAACAAAGGAACTACTGACAAAAATCCAACTTTCCACTCTGTAACCCAGGTCACTTGCACTCTAACTCTCCACCTGCATAATTTGGTGAACAAGCTGTCCCACCTCTATCAGATGGAACAAGCAATTACACTTAACTCACAAATTTGAAACAGCAGCCCAGCTCCTGTGTGCACTGAAAGCACATCCGTGTTTCATTTTCCCAAAGACTGTTATTTCATCCACATCCCATTATAAAATTATATATATGCAAAACTGCGTATACATACATGCATATATATATACACACACATATATATTTATCTGCAAAACTACGTCCTGGCATCCTACGCAGCTAATTTTTTTGCTCAACTGCATTCCCTTTAATCACAATTGATTTACTTTATGTAAACATCAGAATAATAAAAAAGCCTTGTCACAAGTCAGGAGCAACCTTTTTGAAGAGGCACTGAGATCAACACATCTCCTTTTGGCTTTAACCCTTTTTCTTCATAGACCAGGTACTATCCTAGTATTATCATCCTCCACTATTCTATTCAAATTAGGCTGCATTCTTTGACACTATTCATGCCTAAAGTTTTGCTTAAAAAGTAATCCAGCTTGCCTCTTCTGGTCACAATGAACTAGGGAAGAAACTGGACTTAGACCACAGAAAATATAAACAGAAAACAGAAGACAACAGTGAATGAAAAAGACATCTCACCTCAGAAGTACTACATTGTCTGATAGGAAGGCTCCAACAGTCATATCTGAAATGTTTGTAACATTGAGGCAGTTACAAAGAAGGCATAAAATTCAGTTCTCTCAAATTTGTTGCTAAATCACCCAGCATGAATCTAAAAAAGCATTTTCTGACTTAGCCACTTTCTCCCTCCAAATATCATTATGTCATAAGTCTTGTAACTGAAGGATTAGTCCTATGATGTTCACTTCTGCTTCATAGTTTGATTTTTATTACTACTATTATATTATTGTCTACTTTCTGGGTTGTTTCAAGATTGCCATTCTGACAGAGCAGCTTCCCAAAAACTTAAAACCTTGGTCAGATACTGAACCCTCAATCATTGTGACCATTCAAATACTTGAATAAGCCAATCACCTAAAATTTTTATCAGGAGTTTTGAGTGGCAGAAGGGAAATGGAAAAAGCAGCTCAGTTTCACTGACCACCTGCAACAGCAGGAACTAGCAGCCTGAAAACAACCAGCTCTGCTGTTTTCTCAGTCTGCTGCTGTGTTTTCCTGATGCTCTCACTGCAAGAGTAGCCAACATACCTGGATAACCATTGCTATCCATATCAACTCCCCCTGATATGGACTGGCCAAACATACGCAGCTTTGGGTTTATTGTTCTCCCAGACAGCTTCTGCAATAGAAAACACACAAGCAAAATTAGTCATTAACACAAAAAATCCTCTAAAAAAAAACCCTTACCAAAACAAAAAAATCCCAAAACATTCAGGCAGGATTTTCATGGCCACTGGGTCTCTCTTCTGTGGGCTGGAAGTGCTACACACCTGCTGTCATGCACTTCACCCACGCAGCCCTAACAGGAAGACTGTTGACTGCCCTTTTGCTCCTGGCTAGCAGGCGACCAGTACTGACTTGGACTAAAAACCCACACCTGCATTACAATACTTGTGCAGACCCCAGCAAAATAAGGAACATCAAACAGATTCCTGCATGAGGAAAAAACACAACTGCACCCAAGAGATTATTTTTTTTATTACCTTAACTTCTGTGAATAAAAGCTTTAAGAAGCATTTTGACAATGTTAATCATTAGTTAAAACAGAAAATCATGCACAATCATTTCTTTTCACTAAGTTTACCAGCATACTCAAATTCAAAATGATTAATTATCATCCCACTTGAAATTCTGGTCTCCGTCATCTATTACAGAGTATTTTCTGTCAGTTTGGAAGTTGTATTTCATTTCTGCCTCTCCAACATAAAGATTAAATAACTTCTAGCATAGTTACTTTCTTTTTTTAATTACTAACACAAAACTTTCTCTACATTATTTGCATTGTAAATGCCTTTGTCTGAAGCAAATTAACATATCAATTATTCATATTCAATTATTCTGGGCCACCAGTGCAAGACCTGAACTCAAATCAACTTCTGACTGCAGTAGTTACAGACAGAGGAGACCATGAAGTAATTTTAAGTCTGTTGGAGGTGCTTCACTGTTTGTGGCATGTGACCAACTTTTCCTGGCCCTTAAAAGAATGTAATATTGGACAAAAGATCAGACAGGAAATTTATGGAAAAAAAGACTAGTTGAAGATAAAGTTAGTTTAAAGGGAGAACAGTACTCCTCTGGGTACAGATCTCTTTTTCTACATGTGGGCAGGTAAGCTGAAGATGACTGGAAATAACTTCATCCTCACATTACACTTACATTTCATTCTTAGGGGTCCCAGTTAGGGTAGTAAATCCCACCTGCAAACACCCAAAAGAGATCTGTGGGTTCTTTTAGCCTACAAGACAGAAGAATACTGCTGCTTTTAAGTACCATAAATGAAAATAGAAGGACACAAAGCCAAGTCAGCTACTTCTGCTAACAGCTCTCACTGAAGCTGCTGAAGGGACATCAGAGAACAACACTTACCAGCACTTTAAATGATGAAAGCAGGAGGAGGGAGGAGAAAGAGATAACAAAATGAAAAGGATGGAAATATATACCCTGCTGGACCAATCCCCCTCCACCTCTCACAGCTTATTTCAAAAGGAACTCCACAGCATTAAGATGGATCAGGAATATAGTAATAAGATACAAAATGTCTTTCACCTCCAGGTTCAAATCTAGGGCAGATAGGTAAAGAGCTGAAGTTGTTACACAGTTTTGGTTGCACAAAGGACTTGAACCAGCAGTGTGTCTAGTGCCCTGCACCAGACACTGGGAAATGGCACAGAGACAATGCTTGTAAGCAGTGCCCCCTTGGCTGCCTCAGAACATGGGACAGTGATAGGAACTCTCTATCAGGAGTTAATGACATATACCCTGCCACACTCTTGAGCTGGGTGTTTACCCACTGACCAAGTGGAGAGATGTGTTGTCCTCCCCCAAAAATGTAAAATGTTCCCATGAATGACAAAAAAAAAAAAAAAACCAAAAAAACCCCCCACCAAACTAAAAATCAAACCAAACTAAGAAAAAAGAAATCTGATCCTTTTCAGCAAGAGCTGGAAAGCTCTAGGGTTTTCAGAGAAGAATGTCCCAAATAGTGGCTCTTGGCAAAAATCAGGCAGAATCCTCCACATGCCACACATTATGAATACTTCTGAAATGCACAAAAGACTCACTTAACTCCTTTTTTTTTCCAAAAGCAGTGCATGCCATATACATGGTAAAGGAAGAAGGACTAAACTTTTATATTCTGTTGAAAGAGTTGCCAATATAACCACTGAACTCTTTAATTCTGTGTAAACTGATTTACTATGAAGGATCCCACCCAGCAACAAAACAAAACAACCAGAACTTCAAACACACAGAGGGAGGGCAGAGTCAGGCTTTCGGAACAATGAAATGTGCTAGACAGAGACTATGAGACACATGTTGGGCAGCATGAGCATAAATTTATCTTCTCTACTGTCTGGCTACAGCAGCTAAATTGCACTGTGTTGTCTCTGCACAAGATACCACAGCATATCCCAAACAAGGTTTTATCTCATAATAAGTGGGTAAAGGGGTTGGCACCTGAGAATGGCCTTCTGACATATTGTCAGAATGCAAGAAGACCAACAAGGTGGGTAAAGAGGCACAAAAGTCAGTAACTCTTCATTCTCATGAAGTATGCTTCTACAGGAAGATAGTGCAACCTGCCAACTTCCCACAGGCCTCTCTGTAATTCGCACGGTCAACTTTTCCAGGGTTTTAATTTCTCCTCTGCATTAGTACTATCTCTAAAAACTAACACTCAACTTCTAAGATTCTGCTTGCTTCAAGAAGATACAGCTGACAGCTGTAACAAAAGACAGTAAAAAAAATACCTCCTGACTAACATAATTTTACCTTTCAGCATAGATATAGACAAACTTTGGAGAAGTCATCTTCATACCAGGACTGAGAAAAGGACGTAGAGCTATGACAAGGTTACCTATTAAGGGACATTTAAGTATGGTTTATTTCTGTGGGTCCTAGGAAAGTGACTTCCAGATAGGGATCATAAACAATAGTGTCACATACCATAGAGTACTGAGGTATAATACCATTGGCATCCCCATGGTAAATGTACACTGCTCCTATGTAGTTGTCCTCCTTAGGCGCTCCAATGGCAACATCTGTAAAACAGTGCAGATTTCACAATCCATTCTATTAATCCAACTTTTCCCTAATTTTAGGATACAGCTATCCATAGGAAAACAGTTCCCCATGACAAAGATGAACAGCAGCTTATATGAACCTGAGTAGAAGGAACTTGTTTGATTTAATTAAGAGCTCATGTTAAAATAAACTTTAAAATGCACAAACCCATATGAATTTGTATGTATGTTTCACAGAATCAGATGTTGTGCCTAATTAGAAACACATCCTGTTACAAGAATGTTTTTTATCAACAAGCAACCATACTCAAAAAAGTCAGTTTAGAATCCTTTCATAACCAAATCTTCAACCCGTGAGAACATCAGCTTTGTGAACAAATATAAGACTGAAAAAATATTTACTGTAGCAATACATTAAGGTTGGTTGAAAATCCAAGGCTACACAAAGAGGCTAGATATATTAAATGGAGAGACAAGAATTAAAAAATGATTTTTGAGCGTGAATTTTCCAATTACAATTGATCAAATTTAACTGTAAACTAAAGAAAGCATGATCCCACCTTCCATTCTCCTCTCCTACTTGGATCTAGTGACTTCGCTATCTGCAAAAATTAAGCTTTTTATGATTGCTTTGTACCCACAGACTGATCCAACTCCCTCTGCAGTCTCACCATCACCATGATTGACTATAAATATTAGCAAGAACACACAAGTGCATGTCCAGATGCAGAGGAAGAGCACGTTCACAGATTTCTGAAGGCAACCTGCAATGAGGCCAGGTTAGCCTTAATGGGATACTGCGTCCTAAGTGGTCTGGAAGAAATAAATCCAGGCACACACTAAGTTTGCCTTTGTTTTGAAGTCCTTAATCTGCACTTCCAGAAACCAGGGCAGAAAACAAGCACTGACATTTTGTTCTCACCTACTGCTCTCACAGCAGGGTCTCACACTGAGCATCCTGAGAATGGAGCAGGGGGAGAACAAAGCAAAAGAGAGAAATTAATAGACCATGTGCTATCAGGAGTGAGAAGCTACTTCTGAATTACACTTCTTGATAAGAAATGAGATTATGTCAACAAAACCAGAAAGGCTTGGAAACATAGGGAAATGGGCAAGAATAAAGTCAGGGTGAGGTTATCTAAAGCCTTTTATAAGCCATACAGGGAAAAAGAAAATACAACAGCAAGGAAAGAAAAGCAATGTTAATGTGACCTGCACAGACACAAACCAAACCAACATCAAAGACAGTCAGCTATAAAACGCTTCAGCACACAAATCCTACACAAGCAAATTTATCTTTAGGTTGAACCCAGGTGCTAGTCAGGTGGATAAGCAAGGACTATGCAAAGACTACACAAGACTGGCAGTGTCACCAGTGTTGCTCACTTATGGAGAAACGGCCATGGAGGAAATTGCACTGACCTGGGAAGCCATCGTCATCAATATCACCAAGGGCAGCCAGGCTCTCCCCAAAGTGTGCATTATAGGCACTGTCACCGTCCAGGGTGAGCTGCTCCTCCAGCACTCCCTAGCAAGTAAGAAATATAACAGGGTCAGGGAAATGCTGCAAGCCCTGGATGAGGTAAGTCTTCCCCATGGAAGCTGCCCATGTGATGTGGGAATGACCTGGGGCAGAGCTGTAGCCTGCCTCTTGCTTTCAGAGGCAGTCAGATTACCTGGGCTCTAGAAATCTATTTTACTTGTGTTTTAAACCTTCTGGATTTTAGTTTTAAAGGGGAAGGTGAAAACAAAGGAGTGCATGACTTAACCAAAATGTTAAATTAACTAAACAGTAACTCAGACGTAATTCAATGCAGTCACAGGGATTGGTGAATCATGAAAGTTTACAGATGCCTAAAATGTAGCAGCTCAGAGTTTGCTCTACTGGCAGATTACATCCAAGGACCAAAATCCCCAGACCAGGTTTATTCAGCTAAACTCCAGCGAGCTAAGGAATATTTTTCCCTAAGCAAAGAACATTTGGTCATTGGATTTGAAAACATTTTAAGTACAGGACAGAAGGATTAAAGCAAAGTCCTCCAAAAGCCTTCTTAAATTAAGAATAAGGAAATATATTTAATGAAATAAAGAGACTGAGGGAAGTTGAAAATCAAGTAGCTTTGTATTACTATGCCATGAGAAGCCTTATATGGCACTGGTATTTCTTGCCCACCCACTTTCCAGTCAGATACCTAAGTTTCATTTTCTTGCAGTCTTCCCTTCAGGGGAAAGGAACATTTCCACAAGAAAAAAACCACAATCTAAGTCTGTATCCACCTCAGGGTTATTTTGGTTTTGCTTCCTTTGTGAATGAGAATAAGCTACCCTCTGGAACATGTACTAAAATCCTTTACTTAGCTGCAAGGAGATTTTTTGTTGACTTTAAGAAAATACCACATAATGAAATTGAAACACAACAGAGAGAAGACAGGCCAGCCTGTATGTGTGACTCAATTCTTTGCAGTTCGCACAGGAAAGGGCAAAATAAAAGAATTTTAAATGTAGCATTGCTATGCCTGCTTCTTTTATAATACAGTTTTCTCTGATCCTCTGCAACAACCGCTTAAGCAATGGTGCTTGCAGAATGAAACCGATGCCAAGATGATTTTTTTGCCTTTTCTTTTAGATACCTTTCATATACCTTTTACATATCCTCAGTGTTCTTAGTGTGCATACTAGTAATTCCTTAAGTCTGATAACTTGGCATAATCCTGGTATTGTGTTAGGCCAGAAGACCAAACATCCCAGAGGCCTTGCACTTGGAGGTCAGAAAGGCCTACACTATCTTGAGAAACCAAGGTCCTCTTTACAATATACCCTGTAAATTAGGATTCGGCCCCTCCAGGGGGGAATTCTTCGGGATGGGGAGATATCACACTATTCATTCAACCTCTCATTGGGGCATCTTTGTTAGACAAGTTAATTTGCAAAGTCTATAAAATTGTATACGTGACATATCAGGTGTGTGTATTTTGGCACATTCCACCTTGGCAAAGTGGTGCACCATAAAGATCCTTATAAAATACTAAGGTAAAAACCCTTTGTCCCTTAACGATGTCTGGCTCTTAATTTTTAGGACCAAGGAAAAAGCATAAAAAAAAAAGTTTAAAATGTCCACTGCCTAAAATAAAGCCCACAGTCCTGCAAGCCATCACTTGTGCAAGTAATTCTAACACTCCTGGTGCAGGAGTATAAGAAGCTTACACTAGCTTCTTGACTATTTTATAGAAGATAAAAATTAACTCATGTATACTCTCACTGTGAGCAGGAAATGTTGGCTATCTGTTTGACATTCTGGACCCTATCCTGAGGACCCAACAGCAACACTGCAACAAGAAAGGTGGAACCTCCTGTGGATAAAACTGAAAAAGTAAAGCTCAATTAAAGGAGCAGTAATGAAAAATAAAATTACAGCAAAAACACTTCTCAAGTCTCCTAAATGCTAGGACTTCTGGTGAATTTGAAGTCTAACATAAATAAACTCAAAGTTTACTAAATAAAAGCCAATTTCATTTTAGTCTATAACAACTCTTCCTTTAAGATAGCAACTTTAGGACCTGAATATTAAATATTTAATAGTATGTAAACAACCATTGTTTTCCTATAAATAAAACATAAGAATGGCCTTGATTAGCCAGTGCAACAAAGCTCAGGCTTTTCCAAAACTGTTGTTAGGTCATGTGAAATCCAACAGTAGCAACTGATAACTTCCCCTAATATCTCTATATGGGCATGTGAAAGTAACATGAATTCCGACATTTGTGTTCTAATTTGTGTTTTAGGTTTTAGTAACTACCCAAAACACCAAGAAAACTCAGTCAAAGCTGCTGAGTCTTACTTAGTTTTGGCACCAAATCCACATAAAGCCACAAATGCCACCAAGTTTCAACATAACCAGCGACTTTCTCAGATCTCCTTGAAAGATTTAGTGTGATGAATATGGGCTGTGATAAATATGGGCTGGCATCTGGCAAACTACAATACCAGATGAGTCTTCCTGTGACTTCATGCTTTGCTAGAGACATCCAGAGCCCCCACTTATTTGAGAAGAGTTTCACCATGTAGTGCTGGAAGGACATAAGCACTACCTTGCCAGGGACCCACACCCTCACCCCTTACCAAGTCACCTCCTGTACATACTCACATTTCCTCTGTTGATGTAGACTGTGACTTGACCCTCATCTCTGATCTCAGAAAACATCGGTGCTCCAACCAGCAGGTCTGACAACCCATCAGAATTCAGATCAACTGCACATAAGGAGGAGCCAAAGTAAGAGCCCATCTGTAACCAAGTTGAGTCACAACAAAGCATTCAGTATCTGCCCACACACAGGAGGAAATCATATAAGCGTGATTTTTGTTTTGTTTGGTTATTCTTTTAATTTCATAAGATTACTTGCTGCTTTATCACTCACAAGCACTCCCATAGAGAAAGATTTAGGAATAATCCTGGCAGAAATGAAAACACTTTACTATAACAGTGGATCAAGCCTGGACGTTTTACCAACAGAACTTAAGTTATACTCTGGGACATACTTAACTAAGACACTTAAAGAGCTTTCTTAGACTAGCTTTTGCTTGTCAAATGCTTAAAACTAGGAAGGGGTGAAATGAGTTTCCCAAACCAGACCTGGACAGTGATTATTCATGCCTAGTGCCAAACTTCCTTGAAGCTGGGTAAGATAGATGGTCTGGGGATACCTTAAAGAAATAATGAAAGAAAAATAGGCAAGAGGCCATGAAAACAGATATCTAAGACTACATTTTGATTGCAGACTATCTTTCCCTGTTCTATTTGTATTTTTTTTGTATCAATCACTGTCAAAGGTATACTGGTTGTGGGTCTTAATCATTGCCTTTCCTCCCATGTACAGGCAGGTAAGTTGATACAGAATCAAAAACTTTCAATAAAAGCTTTTCAGTTGATACAGAACAAAGGTATCATTCACTCTCCACTTCTTAATGCTTGGTAAACTTAATTGCTTAAAAAAAAAGAAATACATTCATTTCACTTCATTTTTTTTATATGGGTGAACATCAAAGACTATCTCCCAATCAGTACCCACATTACAGATTTCAAAATACATTTAAACACAAGAAGGAAACCAAAAGCAAGAATGATATTTCACCCTTATTTCATTCACTTCTGCTAAAGTAACACAAGGCATACTCTTTGAAACCAACTATAAACTATAGCCTCAAAATTAAAAGCTGCTTCATTGGGAAACTGGGAAAGATACTACTTCGTATTTGAAACTGAGTGCTGTTTTCTACAAATTAGTAAAAACTGATGTTAAAGAAATAATTATTTATGTTCTTGAATGCTTTTACATCCCTCATGCAGATCTCTGATCTATTGTCCTCCGTGCCTGTAAGCTAACATGCATTAACTAGAACCACTGGGCATGCTAGAAGATAGTCAGCAGCAACTCGATTTTATGCAGTCTGCAAGATTCAAAAGTTGCTAAATATATAATATAATGGTGATTGAAGAACAGCATTTCAATTTGTTAATGCAGATTTTTGTGCTTGTGTGGATTTAAAGTGGGACCTCAAATATCATTTGATTGCAGTTCTTCTGTACCTTAAGTTCCCTTGTGGATTTTTTTATTTTTTTAACCCATAAAGGTTTTAAAAGAAAATTTCTCATGGGGAAATTTCTCATGGGTAAGGAACAAAAGTTACCAAAAGCATTTTATTATGTATTCAGGCAGTTTTCAGGAAAAAGCTATTATTTACTTAACTGCAACATGGTACATCCACAGCATGGGTGAGTTCACAGCGCTCACAGTTCAGGTAAGAACCTGAAGTTTGAACACTTAACATTTGTAACAAGGAACTGAATTTTCTTTTTTCTTGTCAGCATTTGATTTCCTTGTTCTGCCTCCATTAACAAAAAAGGAAGGAAGAAACTGGCCTGCTGTTCACATCTGCCTACTAAGAATGTCAGAGCAATGAACTTTTGCACCACCAGGGAGGATGTAGCATTTTGTGAGAGCTCATTTCCAAGCAGTGCTCATTGCTGAGCAGGTCTGATTTTGCTTCTACCACAAAACAAAACAAAAATCAACAACCAAACAAATAAGGTGACTTAGCACAGCCTTCTTTTTAAAATAAAATTCTCATTTGGATTTTAAAGAATTTGTAGAAGATACTAATGAAAAAGAACCCTAGACATACTTGAATGATGTAAATACTTGATTAGTTAAGTTATATATAAGAGCAAAGCAATTAAATTGAAAAAGGGAAAGGTTTTGGCTAAAACCTGGAAACTTCCTGATGGCTATGTTTATTAGGTTGAGGAATAGTCAGAAGCACAACCTTAGGGACATTTAAAAGTCAACAGGGAAAGAAATTAACAGGAAGCAATCAAACAGCGGAGATGCCCTGGACAAAATGGGAGGTCTTTTCCTTTCAAGATGCCTGTAATTCTACTAATTCAGAGAAAGTAAAATTTTGGAGAGGCCCTAAAATACAAGTTGCACCACTCCCTACACATTCTTGTAGTTTATTTCATTAAATTCAGCAGATTAATATGCACTATTCCAGGAAAGGTTTTAAATACTGCAAGTGTGTCTTGCTGGAAAAAAATAACAAGATATAGTAACACTCCCGACCTGAGGATACAGGCAAACACTTTGCGTCTTCCTGAGGGTAGCAGGTCTTACCCAAACCAAAAGCCTCCAGAAACTTTTTTTTTCTGTATTTCTTCTTCCAGAATAACACAGGAGACCCCAGATAAGAGGTATCATTTCACCACTGAGCTATTCCCAAATAAAGCATTTTTTGTTGTTACCAACAACTAGACATACTGTCCACTTTGTTTCTCCTGCAACACAGCTCCAGTAAGCCCCCAAATGAAGAACACAAGCTGTTTCCCATTCAAACACAACACCACACTGGGGAAGCTAGATCTCACTAGCATTCACTAAATTTCATGGAGGGGGAGGGCAGTTCAGCTTTAAGAGAGTTGGCTTTAAGCAGTCTCAAAACCAGAATGTTTTATAGTGGGAAGGGGAAAATCATCATCTATCAAGGCAATGGAACTGCTCCTCCACAAAACAGTGTAACTTCAGTATTTCCCTTGTCACAGCGCAACTCAGGAAAACAGACTGGGGCTTTGCATATTAAACTAGGTTTAAACCTAGTTGCATTTTAAACCTACTAAACCTTTGCATATTAAACCAGGTTACCCACATTTCCCAGTACCATCTACTAAAAGCAAATCTCTGCATCTAGGCTCACGTGGTGTCCCATGCCCTACATCTCAGAGGTACTGCTACAGTCACACAAAACTAATGAGAACCACTAGTACAATTTCCAGCAAGACGTTTTACATCGGTCACATGGACACTGAGCAGACATCGGAGTCATGACTGCTACAGAAGAAATAGCATACTGTAAAATAGGTTCAACTGTTCTGGGAGGATAAGAAGAAACATGGTTTTCTCGACAGCTTATGGAGGAGTGGAATGAAAATGATGCTCCAGGATGACTATGCCATTATTTCCCACCTCTCCACAGAAAACACACACATATAAATGCTCACCTTTTTTCCTGAAGCCTGAAAAATCTTTATTAGAGAGCCTGATTGTCTGTCCGTTCTGAAAATATAAACCTGAAAGGTGATAAAAGAAAAGAAGTTAACCAATACAACTAACTATGAAGCACTAATGCTTTCTAAATAATATCTAAATCATGATTGTGGGTATTGCCAGGATCCAACTTCATGACCACTTTACTGGTCAGTCTTCTTTTAAAAGATGACAGAGTTCTCCACTGTCCTAAAAAATCACAGGCTTGTCATAAGAAACACTTGAATATTATCTTGTTGCCTACTTTTTTTGGTATGCTTCTGTATGTGCACATGTGAAAAGCACCTAGCCAAACAACTTTCCAACTCTCGAATAAGTGGCATCTGGACACTGTCTGGAAATAAGTAGGGCGAAAGACTGAGAATGCATAACCCTGCTCCCCTTCTCTTATCTAGCATTCCTTTATCAAGAAAATGTGCCTGCTCATACTGCACTGAAAACATCATGATGCTTTAGCAACAGTCAGAATAGAAATCCCAATCAGACCACCCTCAACATTTCTGCTGTTTCTGTCTGAAACAATTTTTTAATCAGAAAACTATTCAAACACAGCCTACTCATTGCTCATTTCCACAGGAGAAACTGTTTAATCTGGAACACTCAGGGATAAAAGTATTGATGATACAAGTTCAAGAACACATCTTGTACCAAAATTTAAGATGTAGAGTGCATGGCTTGCAGACAGGGATTCCCTTCAACAGAAAGGCTGGTTCAGTCAGTCTTTGAGACTCCTGTGGCATTTGACAGGCTTCCTCCTAGCAGGTACTCATACAGCTTGTAGGACAGAGGATCCCTTACTTCCAAGGTCATGTGGCAGAGCCAAGCACATAGTTGAATATGTGGTGAGTTATTAACAGGTAGTGAGACAGAATTCAAAGCTGTTTTCAGTCAAGAACACAGCACAGGTTTACTGTGGACAATTACTCTATATAAACAGGACTCCCTAGCTTTTGCAGTGGCACCTTTAGCAGCGATAGCATGTTGCCAAGTGTCTCAACGCCAAACCCAGTCTTAAACAATGACACTTTGTGACTTTGGAGAAATGACCCAGTCTCATTAACAATCTTGTCTTTAACTTAAATGAAAAGGTGTGACAATGGCTAATCACTTTCTATCAGAGAAGTGGAAAAGATCAGCTTATTAGAGAGTTTGGAAAGCACAACAGGACTGCCCATTGTAATGTTCTGTATTCAGCACCTCTTACTCACACTTTGCCATTTGTTCCTGCCACCCGCACCCCATGCCAAGGGAGAATAACATAAGCTTTTGCAACTAGAGCAGTAGTCTTTAAACTACAGAGCCATCTGTTTTCTTGTAGATCTCCTGCTAGCAGCTGTGCCTCCCTGCCCTCCTCCTTGTAGAGAAATTAAATTTGTTCCACAGAAAAAACAACTTGGAAGGAAGGAAGGTGCACTGCAGCAGCTGTAACAGAACACCTGGGATAAGGAAACTATGCCTTTCTCATGCACGTCCTCTCAGTAGCAACTGTGATGCTACTATATCCTGTATGTCCCAGTCATGCCAGATCAGGTGTAAGTACCAAGTTCACCCTCTACTTTTATCCCATTTTCCCCACTTGCACTGCTACTCGCAGGACATGGTTACTATCAAAAAATAATCTGCCTAAACAGGATAGTGTTCCTGGTAGTGAAGACTTCTCACTGCTTGTCGTGATTCAGCTACAACTCATGTCACTAAAGAGCATGAGAGCTAAAGGGAGAAAGATGGAAGGGGGCTGGAAGACATCTCTGCTCAAGCAAGTGGTGACATCAGGTCCCAAAAGGACTGCATTTTGAAGAAAGAGAGACAAAAGCAGATCCTTTACATTCCTTCCCTACCTCTCCCCACTCCCACTTTTTCCAGCTCTGGTTTAGAAGAGTATAAGAGGTCACCCTCAACCGGTTTCTCCCACAGGATGTGGATACTCAGCACAGGAGAACCAGGCTTGCCTAACTCACTAGCCATTTTCACCTAGCCATTCCCTTGCTTACTTTTTGGGACATTGCCTACAGGAATATCTTATTTCCTTCCTTCTTAAGAGACTATCACCTTAAGATTTCTAAAGACTCTAATACACTAAACATCAATGAACTATGAAGTTTTAAAAATGGCATCAAACCACCTAATCTCATTCTATTAGAGATGTTATTTTGAAGTAAATATTGAAATAGTGAAATGTATGAATAAAAGAAGCAGAAGACAGATTCTCTTTTACAAGTATTTTCATTTCTAGGAAAATTTTAAGTAATACCTAAATGTCATAAATCCTAAACCAAAACAGTGTGAAAGAGATCTTGTCTGTGTCTCATTAAAATGGGTATTGTAAGGATTGGGTGGGAAAGAGAGGAAAGAGGGGCAAAGGATGCAAGGCATCAGGAGGGACAGGTAGAGAAAATTTGACAACTTCACCAAACCAGCTCACCTCTCGCCTGCTCAGTGCTCAAAACTACCCTGCAAACAAAAAACCCTTTGTCTTCTCACACATATTAGAACTGCATCAATATTACACTTCATGCACTGTTGCATCCAACCACATTACTGTTTGATAAAGAGTCACACCTTTCCGATGCCTCCATCCTGGGGAGCTCCTCCTACAATGTCTGTGGTGGTCGGCTGAGAGAAATGACCTGCTGTCACTGCATACCCTGAGTGGTAAAGGAAATAAATGAATAAATAACCAACCATGACAGGAAAGAGCCTGAGAAACAGATCAGACAGACAGATCAGGCTTATAAGGCTTCACTGCTCCTGGGCTGCACTTAAGAGTTCAACAACCATTCTGCTCAGGATGAACCAATATTCTGTTCAAAAGTTCATGGGGAGGGGAAGTGAGAGTGCTCCCTCCAGTACCCTTCCAAAAGCTGAGAAAAGAAAGCCACGTGTAGAAATGACCAAGGGACACAAGGAGCTCATACTGGAAGCAGTTTGCCAACTGCAAGTCAAGAGAGGAAAGCAGTAAGATAGGAAAAGGCATACACAATCAGAGAAAAACAATCATATGACCACAGAGAAAGTACCATGTTAAAGAGCAACAGCCCCACTTGGATCAGACAGAAACGTCCTCCTTTGGGTAAAATCACTGCCTAGGAAGGCTTGGAAAATCATGTTCCCTTTTGGTCAGGGGAGACAGAAGAGGACAGTAAACAAAGAGGTCAAAGAAGCCAACAGCTTTAAAAAAGACTTTTGTCTAGGCAAGAAGAAAAATGGGACGATATATCAAAGAAAAAGGTATGTATTTGAAAGAAAAAGATCAAAGATTCAGCTTCGGCATATTAAAACAGTATATAATAACTAAAGATGAGTAGAGTAGCTTTCCTTCTAAGGCTCTTTTGTATTTGCCTTGCTCTTTTGCTACAGATTATGAGGCTCTCATCAACATGCTAAATCCTATACTTCAAGTCTATCAGTGGCAAAACCTATTTATGTCTGCAAACAGGTAAGCATTTACTTTTCATTTAGCTATCACCAAGCAGTATCTCTGAAATGATTTTTTTTTTTTAATATTAAAGGTTAAGGGGCAATGAGAGGCCAGAGCAAGACTTTAGTCAAACAGTATCAAACTGCTGAAATGCCTTCTAGGTCCTCAATAGTCTCAGGCACTTCAGATTAGATGGAAGCCTTTAAATTAAGCATTTTAGGGACATCAGCTGGTTTTAGAGCAAGTAAAATCAATTGAGTTAAAGATGTGCCTATAGCCAAACCTTTCACATCTGCCTTCAGCTGACAATGACAAATTTAGATAGTGCTATTTTTTTTAAATAAATGCACCTGCTATACAAATTCTGTAATTAGTTGCTGTGCCCATTTTAAAGGCACGTGTAAGCAGACATGCAGCTTAACTAGTGACAAATAATTTGCCTGTTACAGGACAAAGGCAGGGATGTTAAGAAGGCCACACAATCCGACATACCATTCAGTTAAAATGCCTTTTCTATATTAGTAAAAAAAATTACAGCAAAGTGTGGGGGGAAGGTGTTATAACCAAGAGAGAAAAACTGAGTATTTTGAATGCTTCTTTGCTTCCAGATAAGTATCACTTTAATTCAAATATTCTTCCTTTCATACTTTTTTTATAAAAATACTCTACATCACCATAGAAAAAACCATTATCAGCTTTATAGCATCAAAGCCTTGAAATACACTGTTGGACAATTTCCTATTCACAGTGAGAGCTGCTTACCAAGGTATGTGTACCTCCTAGCTATCACAGCATCATCATTCAGCTTGTAATATGTGTTGTCAGTGAGATTCAGTACTTTGACAGTTCCTGTCCAATAATAAGATCCTGGTGCCCCCATGATGACCAGCTCCTACAACAGGAAAAATGGAAGTGTGTGGGGAAAACGGTAGGAGGAAAAAATAACAATCAAAACTTTACACATTAATGGAGAAGGGACAGGATATTTACTTAAAACACCAATAAGTCCATCTGTAACACCCTCCATTCTGTGTGTATTTGGACACAGTATCCTTCCTTCTTCCCAAACGTGGAGGTCGCAGCATATACCCTAGCAACACACTGTCCTTTTATGGTCCACTTCTGTTCACCTCTTCTGCTACAACAGAAGACTTTCCTCAATCTTACTAACCATCAAGCTTATCCCTGCGAATATAGTTCTCTGAAAAATACCTCTACTTGCTGCCTTTCCCAAACATCCTTCAGAAGATCCAGAGACAGAAGTACTCCAGCCCACCCAGAATCCATCACTCAGCTACAGATCGTGTCCTGATGCTGGCTGAAACACTATACTAACCAACCACGATGGAAATGGCATTAAAGATTTTGATTTTACCACTATGAAGCTAAACAGCTGCCACACAACCAACAAGTGGGATATGTGTTATATCCTAGGTGGAACATTTTGCCCAGCTCTGTCATCAGATACACTCGGGTCTTTGACAGACAAGCTGGCTATAAAGTCATCATAGAACCATAAAATGGCTTGGGATCATTACAAACAACCAGAGTGATTGAGCATTTTAAAAGACCATAGAAATCAGGCACAGTTTGATCTAGCACTCAAAGGTAGATGGTCATGGATAATGCTTTTGAATCAAAATCCAAGGTACATTTACTTTCAAGAGAAATCCACAAAATATTGTCCAAAGCATTCAGCACCCTTGCAGAAAAACCTTGCTCCTGGATGCGGGTTTAAATACCTCCAGCAAGGGACCAAATTTAGCCTGAGGAGCATTAAGCTCAGGAAGTTCTCTATCCCCCAAGACAACATGTGAACAGCTGGTTTCCTCCCATCTCCATTCAATGCAAAACCATGGGTGGACTCCATGCTTGTGGGAAATTGCTATCATATCAGAGTCCCTTTTAGGTGACCAGTTCCAGTAAGGGGGGAGATGTAAAATGAGGTATTCTCCTAATCAGACTACAGGGACGGAACTGCAAAACCAACCAAAGAGCAGGATGTGCTTAGAAATAGCTTTTTCCTCCTTGTGGGCCATACCTGTCAGGTCACTTACTGACAGGAACAACTACCATCCGTAGCACTGAATAAATTATAGAGGATTGCCTGTTTGACCCAAAAAGCCATTTATCTGCATTTCCTGCTGCCATCAGGCTGAAGTGATAAAAGTTCAAAGGTATCTTCTGAACTAGGGTAGCAAAGGAGAATGTAAGCCTAGGAACAGAAACAGGCTGGGGAAAGCAGACAAGTCAGGAAACAGCTGCTGCTGACTGAACATAGAGTTACCAGACAATGCCCTTGTGGCACCATTTCCTGCCATCCCAGTTTACTGAAATGGCAAAAGGCAATTTTTGAAAGAGAAAACCTTTATTCTATTTGTATCGGTCTGGATAATACATTCTGTAGATCCGTGCATATATATATATAATTAGAAGTGGGTAGGTGTTCTTAAAAGTTTCAAAATAAAACCAAAAAACCAAGCAAAAAAAGCCACCGCCCTGAAACATTAACAACAAAAAATTTCCATGCATAAAGAAACAAATTAATTCTTGACAAAACTGAAATATGGTTGATAGACTTCTGTCCAGCAAAAAATGTGGCCAAGTATTTAGAACAATTGTAGTGCATATATTCTACCACACTATTTTTTTTCCATCTTTCTGCAACAAAGAACTGTAGCAGAACTGAAAAAAAAGTGTTTATCTTCTATATGTATGTACATTATATTCATGCACATGTACACATACATAAACAAAATGATTCAGGAAAGACAGTTTTACAACATCACTTACAGTAAAGAGCTAATGACAGACAAAGAAATACCTCTGTGCAAGTTTTGGGATTTGCATAATAAGACTATTCCCTGAAGACATTTCCAGAGTCAATTCATTTATACTTGTCCACAAACCTTGAGAGACACATACAGATGTGTATGAACCACTGTGCAGTCACTGTGCAAGAAACAGACACCTGGGAAGCTAGACAAGGCAGGAGGGTGTTTGCTGCCAGGAAGGGACTATTCTTAGCACTCAGCCCACCATCCAAACCATGCTTGGGAATCTCCCCCTGGGGCATGCAACAGGAGAGTCACTTACCCACCCCAACCCTTCCATGCATGTGCCACGGCTCACCTCAGTGAAGAAGCCTGAGATCCCTGCCTGGCACGAACCATGCTCCTCCCCATACTTCTTCTTGTACTCTGGAAGGAAGAAGGGAAGAAAACAAACTGGTCATCCCTGGCACAGCACCCACTCTTCACCTGAACCATCTGCACTGCTACTCACACAGCCTGGAGAGATACCAGCATGCAAGGCTCCTGGGCTTTATCAGTGGATCGGCCACCGACGTGCACCATGCAGCATACTCACCCACATCAGGGAACATTTCAAGGACCCAGCTGGGGAGAGAGGCCAGAGTGCTCCTACAGAGATGCTAAACAAGCAGTACCACCGTAGCATGGAAAGAGTAGCAGCATCCCTCCAGTAAAGGTGCATTAGAAGAGGCTTCCATCTGTGGCAGATCACCAGAGCAGAGAAGGGGGGAGCAAAAAGCAATGAACATGCCTGTGTGCCACGGACTCTGCACTAGGAGGTAACTCTTAGGCCTATTACTACCTCAGAGAAATAAAGTGATCTTCCATTACAATGACAGTCATCAAAGCCCCCAGAAACATTTTTTGAGAGGGCGCTTCAGGACACGAGCTCCAGAAAGAAGACAGTGACTGAGGAAAAGCCACGTATTTCTACATGATTAGACAACAGTCTCTTTTGCAGAATGTTTAGATCTATTGCTTTTCATGGCCAGGTGCTCAGAGCTCCCTGTTCACAGGAAACCCAACCAGCACCCCCACAACTTTTGTTTATGGATTTTACATAATAATCCAATTTTCCCTGTCAAACTTGAGGAATTTTTACTTGATCTTTTTGATGATGAGGGAAAAAATATTTCTAGGGATACACTAAGTTCAAGATGGGGAGCAGGAAAAAGAGGAAAAAAAAAAAGAAAATCACTTTCCACCCTGCCCTAATTCAAATACTTTCATCTTAGAAGTATGCAAAACTTACAGCTGGATCAGAGCCTTCGCAGTACTTTTCCAGAGCATTATTTTCAAATATCTACCATACTACCACTACTTCCTGAATATTACAGTAATTCATGTTCAAAAACAATTTACCATATAACCTGATAATTGTGAAACTTTTTATTTTTTTAAGCCCCATTAACTCATTGCTAAATGATAAAAATTATAACAAAAATCAATGCGCAAACTGCCTCTGCAACCAAGCAAGCTCCTTTGGAGTTGCACTTTGTCTTACTGAAGATCAGAAGGAATTAATTATAAAAACTGCTGCCTTCTTTCAAACTATTCTATGTAGACATATGTATACACACACACCATTCTCCCTTTTGTATTACATACAGTCTCTTCCTGACATCATAAAGATGTTCATAATTTCAGAATTTTGCTGAGGTCACACAAGTTGCACAGGGAGAGGTTCAGTTGGAGACACCACACAGAAAAAAGACTTGATCCACAAACTACAGTCCAAATGCCTAACACTCTTGGCCAAGGCAGGGTCCTGCCAAAGCAGACATGCATCCCACCAGACCAGAAGTACAGCTGGGTCTCCTAGTGGTAATGACAATTCCACTGAGAACTGAAGCCCATATTAGCCCATAGCTATTCAGCAACTGTTGCGGTTCTGAATCACTAGCTCTCCATATACAGATTCTGCAGGCAGTATTTGCCGGGGGAAAAATATTTTTTTTATCACTGTGAACAATTTTTTCATTAAGAGAGCCAAGGAGAAGAGATTCCTCCCTCCAGCATTTCCCGAAAAATAATTCTGTGCGTGTCCCAAAAGCCCTGCATTCACTATAGCAGGATCCCTACCCTTGCATGATGCAATGAGGAAAGCCAAAGCCCATTTGGAATTAAATTTGGTGAAGGATATCAAGGCTAAGAAGAAGGGCTTCTTCAGATACATCAGCAACAAAAAGATACTAAGGAAAATGTAGGGCCCACTGCTGAATGGAAATAGGGACCCCTTGCAACAGAATTTGCAAGGCTGAAATACTGAATGGCTTCTTTGGTTGCCTGCTTTGAAGTCTGGGGTGACATTTGCTTTCTTCCTGTCTTCAGGCTCTCTTTGCTTCAGTTTTCACTGCCAAGGCCATGACATTTCACAAGTGGAAATGTAAGCACAGAGGCCCAAACACCCCAGACATCGGCTGTTTGAGAATTTAAAGCTCTAGTGACACAGAGGAGAGATCAGCACACCACATTTTGGGGGGAATCAAGACAGATGTAGTCCTCCTCAAGGAGCCACCAGCCCACTTTTTCTTTTGAAGGCAAGGAATATGAGCATATGCTGTTCCCCTTATTTATTAACCAAAGGGACCATCAGTCTTCCCCACTTCCACCATCAATTCTTACCACAGAGGAACAGGAAACCATTTCAGCTCTCCTCATCAGCTAGACTGCCTCTCACAGTACACACAACCACGTTCTTTGCAAACCAAACGCATTGGGGAAATGAAGAGGCATCCCCCTTTTTTGGAAAGCTATTAAAACTGTGGGAAAAAGAACCAATTGAAAGTATTGCTTGGAAAACTGAGGCCCTATACATTGACCATACCACAAAGGACACCCAGCTCATCTAAACCAGATTAGTTCCTACTCAGAGAGATTGTATTTAACTATCAAGTTTGCTGCTGTGTTCTAATTATCTCTCAATTTCATATTTCAGTCAGCCCTTCCAGGGAAGCCAGGCAAGAATAAGATGGATTGAGACTACTATGCTGTTGCACCAGTGCCATCTAGTCAAGAAATTTCCATTTCCTCCATGGATGGACACTAATGTGCACTCTGCTGGCCTGCACCCTTCACCAGGTGAGGCTTATCACCTTAGGCGCACTAAAACAGGGCTACTGGAAGCAATCACACTACTGTCTATCCCTATTTGCACATGGCAATATCTAGAAAAGGCTGAGACACTGGAATCTTTCCAGGCAAAGGCAGGCATCCTAGTGCAGCCACAGGTCTGGTAGCCTCCCAGCAATGGCCACAGAGGCTGTCAGTGTAGAAGCACTTCAGACTCGATGCTTTGCACTAGCCACTCATTCATCAGTGTCAGTGGAGGAAAATTATTCTGCTCCTTCCAGAAGGTGAAGGAAAAAAGTTACAAGGATGACTGCAAACTTATTTCACAGCAAACCTTAAACAATGAACTCCTCTGCGTGACACACCACAGCTCTCTCTCGTGAAGCTTGTTTTATTGAAATTTAAAGAATCAGGAGTAAACAAATGCAGCCATTCTTCATGACACAGTGATTTCATGTCTGATAGAGTGAGGGGGCTGGGTGGAAATCAGTCCCAAACTTTCAATTTTCACTTTACCATGCAGTGAAATTAAGCCAGCATAATATTGCATCAACCCTGCCAACTTTCCACTGGCTGCTCTGTGTGTACCGGGCCCACACATTTCTATTTTTTAGCAATTCCTGGCAAATATCCTGTCAGATTAACAGCAGTTTTACTCCAAAAACATGACGCATAGATAAAGACAAGTGATTCTTCTCTTCCAGAAACCACATCCCCACCATGGCTTCAGGGAGTGCAGGAGTAACAACGGCTCAGAGGGAGCCCCACTGGCTCATGTGCACATTGTCCATAAAGTTAATATCAGATGATTTGCAGTGTATGACTGCAGTGAGGCCTTATCCTGGTTTGCTGACAGCAACAAGGAGGGCAGGGAGGCAGGGAAGGACAAATACCATCCATAGGACAGTACTCACAACAGGAACACTTACACAGCTTTATATGTACTCTGCTGCACAGCAGCTAGCATGGCTGGGACAAGTCCCTCGAAACTTCTCTGTCACAGCTAGTCTTTAGCTAAGACAAAAAAAATCTGGTCATGGCAAGTCCAGTTCAGCTAACCTGGCTTGTTCCTGAAGTCCCCAGGTGAATAAGAGAGCTCATGCAGAGACCTCAGCCAATCACAGTCAGTCCAGAGGGCAGACATATCACTGGTCAAGGAGCTGGGCAGGGCTAAGACTCAGACCAATGAGTTGTCTAGATCTGTGAGTTTCCAATTCCCTATATAAGTGAGTTCTGAACAATAAAACAGGCTGTTTGTCTTATGACCAAGAGGACTCAAGTCACGATTTCTGTCTCCAGCCTACGACTGTTGTGTAATACTTCTCATGTTTCAAATAATAACCAATTTCAGGGCAGGAAAACACTCAATGCAAAAATGTATGCCATCTCCAAAAGGTGTGTGGGCTTGCAATGGCAGATTCCTAAGCAAAGCCCAGAGGGAGGTGAGGAGCCATCTCAGAAGAGTGAGCATTAAACAGACACAGTTCTATCACAGGCCTGGTTTTACAGGCCACCGAGCTAGGACCTCGCCACTCAACAGTAACAGAGAAACTTTTTTTTGAGGGGACATTCACTGCCTCATCCTGCTCCTACTTACTAATGCCAGCAGCAAACCTGCTGCTGGCTGCTGGCACCTATGGAATAGAGGGCAAATGGTTAAAAGCAAATAAGTCAAATCAAAGCAAATAGGTCTTGCCCACAACAAACCCTGCTGTGTTTTTTCCTCCAAACTCCCCCACTTCCTCAGGCTCCTACAGTGAAGAAGTGAAAGAAAGGAGGATGCAAGGGTGCTTCCCCCAAAATGTTCCTCTCAAGGCCAAGAATCTTAGGGGAAATCATATCTTCTACCTAAAAATACACTTATGCCTCTAGTTTAGTTAAATGCTCCTGGTCAAGAAGACTCTGTCTTCAAAAGTCTTTAAAAAACAAAGATGATATAAAAGTCTCACATGCACTAGAGAAGAAGAAATTAAAATGATGGCACTGGGATTTGGTGCAGAACCAAAAGGCACAGCCACCCATGGCTCAGAGCTTGTGCTCTCCCTCTGCACCCACCTCTAACCCTAAAACAGTAGCAATTGAACATAAATTGTTGCAGAACTACCCTAAAGTAACCCTTCTCCCTGTCCCACATCCCAATCCTCTGATAAACAACAATGTAAAAATGAAAGCGTTTCCATAAGATAGGTAAATTAGTTCATGATTGCAGCTTAATTCAGGATTTTTATTCCATGTCACAGTGAAGCATAAGAGGCCAAGCTAATATCAATATCTTCTCATTATTTACCCACACAATTCAGAAACTATATTCCTCCAGTAAAGCATAACCATGCACTTTACCCGCCACAGAACCCAGTCATTGTGCTAGTCTCCCAACTTCATCCAAAACCCCAACTCCTACTACAGCTGTGCTGCAAAGCAGCCACATGATCCAAAAAAAAAAACGACACAATAAAAAAACACTACCCACAAAAAAAACCACCAAATCAGTAGTGAAGGTTACTGTACTGTAGTACTAAAGCATAGCAAGGCATGTTATAAGCTCCACTCCTGGTCTGACTCCTTACCTTCATAGCAGGGCAAGAGCTTCCTCCCTTTGGACTGCAGGTCAGGAGGGATGATGTTACAGAAGCCATGGGGCAAGATGTACTCTGTCTCATAGTAGATGTTTTTCCAGCGGTGCGCACATGCCTAAACAGATCATATAACATGGGTTATTGGCCCAGAAGCACAGGAGATCACTCCAACCAAGGCAGAGCATTCATGGACAGGACCACTCAGCATCACCTTCATCCCACAAATCCATTGTACTCTCCTTACATTCCACTGTTCCTAGCTAAAGTACCTTCTCATTGTTAGCTTCTGCAGCTCAGGGCACTGTCTGACCTGGCAGCTCAGATCTCAGCCTTCACATGTATATAACTAGGGAAAAAAGAGGTCTCAGAGCCTATGCTGGAAATTTCAAAATCTGACTGTGCATGAATCCTTGCAGGCAGCAAAGCATTTCTAACTATAGATGCACTAACACAACCCAGCAAAAGGTGAAAAACAGGAATAAAAACACTGAGACGACTTAAAAAGTTAAACCACCAAATAATGCATGTGCGAGTCAAAGGTTGGTTTCCACTAGGAAAGACAGCTCTGTCTTTTGGTGGCAGTTGTGCTGAGCCTTGCTTACTTGCAGTGAATTTCATTGAAAATGCCAAGGATTTTGTAGCAACAAGAGTGGCAACATTAGCCAAGGTGCAGACAAGCTGCAGAGCTTTATAGTGAAGAATGAGATCATCCTGAAAAATAGGACTCACCAGGACACTCGCTCACTACAACTGCCACACACAGGCACACATGAAAGCAATGTAGAGCCTGATTCACACCTTCACAGAACTCATTTGCTCCAAAAACTAACACTGCATTGTTGCCAGCCAAACCACAAGTTGGCTTCTGCTCAGGATTTATTTGGAATAAAAGAAAAGGAAATGTGAAACAGTAAGGGCTTTGAACTTAGATCAGGTGGAGATATGGTCGGGCATGCACTGAATCTACACTGAAGTCATTGTAGATGTGTCAATTTATATCATTTAAGGCTTAACCCCATGACAAGAGAGCAAGTCTCTATGGTACAAATCATCTCCTCCACATGCCTTCAACTGCTCCTGGAGGCTTTGTATCAACCCCCTTCATGAACCCCATATTTGACCCCATCCTCCTAGATGAGATATCTTCTGTCTTCCATTTTTGTGTGCTACCCCACTTTTCTGCCTCAACACCTCAGAGCTGCCCATGGGAGCATCTCAACATTGTTTAAAATTATATCCACTCATAAAGCAGGCACAGCTGTGTCACCTCTCCACCAAAGGACATGGTAAGTATATCACCCACTGAGAAGCTCAAAATTCAATCCAGCCATCAATAGATTTCAATATACTTATGTCCAGAAAGAAATAAATAGGTAATACTACCCTGAAGGAGGAAAATCAGTTGTTCAAAACCTGTTCTGCTGTTACTAGTGCTACATTTGGAGTTTGATATTTATTGCTTTCCTAATTTCCTGTGCTCAAGGAGAGGCATGTATTTCCACATATGGCTGTCACAGAGGGACAGTGAGGGGGTCTGGGGGCTGCTGAAAGTTTTACACCACACTGCATGCTGCAGGCTGCCACCTGTGATGCAAAGGATTCTTCTAGGGGCATTCCTCTCCACAAACAAATGCATGAAGAAGTACAATAAAGAGCAGCTTTGGAGACTCCTGTGTGCATTTTAAGGAGCCTCAGTTATGATTTCCATCCCCACACACTACTCATTCAAAATTCAACAGCAACAAACAACCCACGTGTGAAACACTCATTTTCAGCAAAACCAGGAAATAGTTTCTCTTCTGACAGATCTGTGCTCTGAGCACAAACATACACATGCATAACTCTTGCAAAGACAATACCATAAAGACACATGTCATTACAGCCAACAGTCAAGTCAATCCCAACTCTGGATATAAACTCAAATGAAAACAGAACAAGAGTATTTTTTAAAATTTCATTAACATATTGTGGTATTGTCAATTCCTTGATATTTTATATTTTAGAAACTGCAAGATACTCACATAAATTAACCTACTAATTAATCTCTCTCAGAAGAGTACAAACAATGGAGCCAGGCAGAGCACCAGCATTTCATCACAAGCAGGTGGCTTTGCTCAGAAGTGAGGTCCAGAGGCCAAAAAATATAAAACAATATAAGGAGAGAAAAAGCTGCTGCTGAGTAAGAAGTATGTTCAAAATCAACTGGAGGCAATGGGCTCAGTCTAGCAATTCTGGGCAGACTTAAACCAGTCTGTTAAGTCTTGGGTTAATGACCACTTTTCTGTACCTTCATCATGATCTGTATTCAGCAGTTCACCACTGACTGCCTCAGTCTGCAAACCTCCAAGGGATGAACTGTCTGGTTACCTTGAGTCAGTGCTTCCCCAGACTTCCCTGTGCCATAGCTACAGAATTTGACATTTTCACAATGGATAGGAATCCAGCAGCTCCTTTTCTGCCTCAAAACTCATTTCTCTGCAGTCAGACAACCAGCACATTCTTCTCCCTGTCATAACACATCTGATTTTGGTTTTTCTGTCTTCCCAAAAGCATTTAGAGCTGATTACAGTTGACTTGCTGTATCATTCAGTGTTGCCAAAGCAAGGTGATGTGGTTACAGGCTTCCTTCTCTGGCAGCAACAGCACATGCGTGAAGAGGTCTTTGGAATAACAGTGAATTTGAGGCAATTGCAAACAACTGACAGCCTATGAACCCTATTTTAGATATTATAAGTAGGTCCCTGTGCAGTAAGAAAACCATCAGCATACATTGGTGCTCAGCAGCTGCTGCTGGGGTAAAGGTTGCAGCTCTGCCACAGAGCAGGGAAGAAATGATGCAAACCCTTGAAGCAAAATAAAATGTTTTTGAGCAAAGCAAGATGAGACAGCTATTGACAGCCAACACTGCATTACCGATATAATGAATAGGCCATTTCAGAACTGCTGACACTTGGCTCTTTTGCACATTGCTCCAGCCATGTGCTTTGCTCCACAGGAAGAGCAACACAATGAGGGAAATGGCAGGTATTTAGGAAGAGGAGACTAAAGGATGTGGCTTATCTCCAAATCACACTGCACAGTCCCTGGTACCTCTCCTAAGAAAAGTAAAAGAAGGAATTTTACTGTTTCAGTTTGGAAAGAGTGAGCAATCTCAGATGTATTATTGCAGTACTGAGATTAATGCAGATTGACTGATCCAAGGACAAGAAGCTTTCTTATATAGTCTTACTCCTATATTTGTTTATATCCTCACTGTTTGATGCTTTACTATTTAATCCATCACACAAACACCAAATTCTGGTTTAGTAACATCCTGGCACAATATGGGCTCAAACACAATCCACATTTTGCCAAACACCAGCTGAAGCCCTCTGGAATGCTCCTCATCTTCCCTACTGCCCCCTGTCACTGAAGCTAGTACTCCTATCAGGCAACTGGGGAAGGCTGAAAAGGAAAAAAAAAAAAAAATAAGCCACTAAGCAGCTACAAAGCAAAAGGAACAACTTCTTTATACAAGCCACAGTTAAACTGTGGGATTAGTTAATCTAGGACAGGATGTCAAGAGCATATTTCACACAGGCAATTACACTTGTTTATGAAAAAAAAACAACAATCCATCCCGGGCTAGTAACCAGAAAGATACTACTCTGACTTAAAGGAATCCCTGGAAGGGATGCAGTAAATAGATCTGTAATGTCTGACAAAATAGGCTCTATGCACTTAAAACCAAGGAGTTAGGGAGTTGCTCAAGTTATCTATCAATTAAAAAAAAAAATTTGGCAAATACAGCCATGAACACATTCTGACACACCTTCTCCGAACACCAATTTTTCAAATGGGCTTCAAAGAAAAGCTACATTTTAAAGATACACTAATCTTTAAAACTAGAAGAGCACATATATTGAAAATCTGTGGGACAATCACAAATCTTTTTCAGTAAAAAATCCTCAAAACAGAGAGTAACAATGACCTGAAACATCCAGGTAATTCCCTTCCACAAAGGAATCTGTATACATTCATTTCAGGCTTTATTTACATACAGGTGTGCATAGATGTATAATTAGTAGCTTAAGACTTTAGTGATAAATAGTAACGAGAACTATATAATTGAATGTTCTCCAGCATATGGACATAATCTACGTGGTGACAGGCAGCATAATCTTGTCAAATGGCTGGATTAGGATTGTTTTAAATCAGTGTCACTTGTGGAGACATTTTACCAGTCTAAAGTGCACTGAAATAAGCATACCACTGTGGGGAGACAGAGATAGTGCTAAAGGCAATCCTGCATCTGATACATTGTAACTGTGTTAATTACCAAAGAGTGGGAACAGCCCTGCCCTCACAGCTATGGGTGTGATAAAAGAGTGAGTTAGTTGGTAGAGGGTCAGTTGGAATCTACTGGCCATGCTGTGAGGATGAAGGGACAGGAGGTTGTGTGAGGGACAGGTAAAGTAAGCCACTGTACAAGGGACAGACAGGGTTAGGCGGCCATGCTAGGGACAAGAAGCAGTGAGCCAGAACACTGCTGTGAGGAAGAGAGGAGGAGATGCTCCTGAGAAAGAGCCAAAGCTGTGTGGAGCTGCCTATAGGATAGATACATAGACAAGGTATGAAAAACTTCTAGATAATAAGGTGCTCATACTGGAAACCTCCTGAGGTTTTTATTGAAGCATTTTGAGTGCAGTGGCCATCTTTGACTACGACATATCACCAGCTGTGTATTTTACTTTACCTACATTTCACTTTTCATCTGCTTTATGTGTGGAATTTCTACCCCCTCAACCCTAATCCAAGAGCACCTATGTCTCTCACCCCTGTAGCCTCCATTCCAGCAGCCAGCACCCAGCTTGGCAGTTGCTTGGCTTTTTGTCCCATCAGCATTCTGTTCAATTATTGTTTCTGTCTGGGGAGATGACCCCTAAGCATCAGCTGCAACCTGTCTCCCTTTGAACCAAAATACACAAACCCGCTATTCTTAAGATACAATTTTAACAAGAAATTTAGAGTTGCCTAAAAAAAAAAAAAATGGGTGAACAACCTTCTAAAAATAATTAGGATGAATTTGTCTATTTCAGACTGATGACTGGACAATGAAAAGGATGCTGCCTCTCAACGGTATCCTGATCAATGCAAGTTACTCTTCAGTTGTCACACACAACTGAGCACACATACAGCTCAGGATCCACCTTGAAAATATGAATTGCTTGCAATAGTATGAATGCCTTAATTTTGTCCTCTGTTGTACGTGTTTACAGTGTATTTTATTTATGCCCCTCTTTCTCCCCTCCTCTAGTCCTGAACACATTTAAAACATCCAAGAAAAGTAACAGTAGCCCCTATCACACTAACAAGTGTATATACCAAGAGAGACGAGGCAAAAAATAAAACCACAGTACTGTGACAGGATGGTATCAAACTTACCTGCTCTCCCACAGGGAAGTCAGTGCTCAAGGATCTGGGGCATAAGCACCTGGACTCTAAGCACATATTAAAACCTTTGAGGGAAGCAGGTCCTCTTGCCTTTCACAGGTGATTGGTACAATAATCACTGCACAAGATCTTTCTGACTAGCAGCTTTCTGACAGTTTGGTGTTAAATATAAGAGCAGTCTCTGTATCACTGGAAAGATGGGGCTAACTGAAAGTTTCCTACTCACAAACAGTGCTGTTTAGAATTACCCTGCTGCCAGGGTTACCCCAATACAACCTCAACATCTGCCTGCCACATATAATATGCACAACATTTGCAGCAAATTTCTTTTTATTTCTGTTAACATCCCTGCAGACACATTCACTCAGGTAGACAGTCAGAACCCAACCACGGATGTATATACAGGCAGTTATTGATCATAACGTAAAATACCCCTGCATTCTAGAAAGGGTTTTGCCCCAGACCCTATGATATCACAGGAAAAGTTTAACAAAGAAATACTGCACATGCTACGGATCACATTTGCTCTCCTTGTCCTGTCTATGTGCATAGTAACCACACTGAAGACAAGAATCAATCCACACAGTTAATCCACTCCAGTTAAGACATCTCTATTTGCAATTCTTCTACCTTCTTAATAAGAAATTAATATAGATAAATGAAAAATATGGCCACAAAGAACAATTTACATTTTTTTCTTGTAAGTTTTGAGATGCAATTCATATGTTCAAGGAAAATGTATGCTTTAATATTTCCTACATAAACATAGACAAACTGCAAAAAGAACAAACTAGTAGAATACCTCCCAGACAAATTGTATTTATTCAGTTCAAAGATATAAACCCTCAGATTTAGGAGGACTTGGCTGATGCAAGTCAGGTGTGATGGCTTGAAATCCTCCCTCTATAAATCGCATCTTCTGGCTGGGGCTCACTTCTGCTTGAAGAAAGGGATTATAGAATCTGCTGCCTCTTGCTCTGGGCTTCGTCAGTCACTACCAAACACAATCGTGATGTGCTTAGTCAGGCAGCAGGTACATTTTTAATGAGATCAAAGAATAGCACAGACTTACCAGGACACTTCCACCAGCCTTTGGTTGTCTAGCTAGGCTCACACCCATCCACTCATCATCTCTGTCTTCCTTGCAAGTCTTTCCACAGAGCATGCCCCGAGAATTGCCTACAGAAAAAAAGGGAAAGGCAGCAAGGCAAGGACACATGAGTTTTAAATACCTACCAAAGAATCCTGACAAGAAAAGAGATTGCCCATCAAACATCTGACAATGCTTCTCTTTCCCTCTGCATCCTGATTATTTATTAGTTCTTGAATGCATTAACTGTGCAATGTTCTCACTCTTAAGTGGCACCATACAAATAAGCAGCTGAGGACAGATCCAGCAGCTATCACACTGTGTCCACAGCTGTACTTAAATGAGCCATCAATCCATCAAGTCAATGCAAGAGGTATCAGAGTGCCTCCTGCATGCAATCTTGAAAATCAGATCAGGGGCCCTTAAAAAAAAATGAGGTTGAAATCCAGAGTCTCATCAGGCAGCACTCATGAATCCATGACAATTTACAGTCTGGTACAGGACAAACCACACAGCCACGTGTTAAAAAAACCACTTACATGCGTTAAAACATTGTTTTAACACTTGTAAGCTTCATAAACAGAAATTCTACTTAGTATAAGTATGAAAAGATGAACAATGCCTTTTTTAATAGGCAGAGAAAGCAACATGTCACCAAGAAAACCAAAATATTAAAATGCTTCAATCTTTGCCATCATTATAGCAGGAAATTTTAGATCATGATTTTACTTTAGGCCTCCACCTTCCCCTGCCTCAGACACTTCAGAGGAACTGAAGTCAACCCTGACCCCATGCAAGGGCCTACAAGTGGTCTCACTGAGACCACTTTAGTACAAAAAGCAAACTCAAGAAATTACTTGCTGCATTACGAGGAAACCCACAGATCACCACATAACTAGTAACACCACATATCATGAGCCCATCACTGCATTGCCTGGGGTCATCCCATGCACTCTTAATTCAGCACTGCCTGGAGGAGGCAGTAGCACTATAAAACACTTACGTAGTTACACTGAAGCAGGTGAAGAAAAGACAGCAGCTTAGGTTAAGCAGGGAAAAAATCACATTTATCTGGTTACTCCCTGGAAAGAGCAAGCAAGGTTGCTGGAAGGACACCAGCACCAGTGGGATGTTATTTTGTAATGGTGAAGAGAACATGACACTTTTGCTAATAGTGTTCAAAATCCATCAGGAAAGGCTGATTGCTCCCTCTCAATATTTTGGGGCAAATTTGAAGTTGGCAGAAGGACTGCTAGCCATGTGGTTTGGATTTTTTTGGTTGCCTCCTGCTGTCCCAACATCACAACTACCCACCTCTCCCCATATCCAGTTCTGTGCATCTTCTGTCAGGGTTGGTATGGACTCGACATTTAAACACTGCTCCTGGGGACTGAACAGAGGTGCTGTATTTAGATTCTGCCGTGGGAGCACCAACCAAGACCCTGGAAACCAAAAACAAAGCAACAAGTGATTAATAATTTCAGGAGGAAAGGAAAAAAACAAGAAATACCACCAAGGTTCACATTGCCAGAGTTTCACCAGCAAAAGTACTTTTCTCAGCAACCTTGTAAAACAAGGACACTGATTCAAAAACTGAAAACACCACACACAATAAAGGCATTTCTCCACAGCAAAGGTGTCGCCCTGATTTTCAGCCTTCTGATTGTTTTCATATTTCTACTGGAGTTTCTCATGATTTTAACATAAACAAAGACTGATGTTTTTGTTGTAAACAACATTCTTTCCAGGGGGAAGGACAAAGTGATGGACTTCTGAGTTGACCCCTGGGGTCAGAGAGGTGGTCCTTTCATCCCCCAATCCTTGATCAAATTCTGAACCCTATTTAAACCCCAAATCATAATAAACTTGCTCTTTCACTCCTCATCTCTCAACCTGATGGAGGGTATCGTTCTTTCGTGTCGTGCTTGTGACATGAAGGCACAATATTTTTAACAAATTAAATTTCCACTAGGATTGCAGTACATTTAAAGTGACACCCTCACCACACACCTCCCAAAAGCAATTAGGAAAGCACTAGGATGGGCAACAGCATCTGCATCCATTTTTCCTCAGTTCTAGCTACACCCCTATCAATCCAGAACTGATACACCCACAAGTGGACAAAATCTGAACCTCCCGCTGGCTGCATTCTTGCCAGCCAGCCAGCCCAAGATTTGTAAGCTTGTCTAGAAAGTGGAGGCACTCCATTCTCAGAACATTTCATATAATTACATCTTTTAAAAACAACAGCAAAAAATCAAAGCAACAATACAAGCAAATCTCTTTCACACTACATTGCTATCAACCAACATTTAACCTTAAGGCTGTGAAGACTTTACCTGGACTATTTATCCCACACGAGATCTAGTGTTTCTGGGAAGCACCAATGGCCTGCTCTGACAATAGGGTTACCCTAGAAAGAAAGATGGTCAGCACTTTTTAATCACTTGTGCTAGGATCTAGTTAAACTCTTTAACAACCCAGCTTCTACTTTCTCATGCCCTAAGGGATGCTTTTTTGAGGAGGATTACAGGGGAAGCACAAGTATTAAAGGAGTCCTTTCTCCTCATTAAAAGGACAATCTTTCTCAAGTGGTTGTGACCCCAGACCTGGGCAGGTGAGGAGGAGGGAGTTTAGCAGAAGGAGGGCAGCTCTGAGGAGGGCAGTGGGGAGCACCAGGTAGCTAAGTAACAGTTCTGCAATTCTCTTATACTGTCACATATGACAGAGGTTCTGCATGTAAAAAAAAATCCTCACTAAAGTTAAGCCCAAGGCTGGAAATGAGGGTGACCATCTCTAAAAGGCTAAGGCTCCAGAAATCCCCTGTGCAGACCCAGGCTGCTTACCTGGGAGGCAGCAGCTGACCAAGGGGACACTGTTCCTGGTTTAGCCACTAAAGAGCTATTGGTGCACAGTCTGCATACACAACTCTCCTACTCACAGATGGACAGCCCAGCACCAGCCCCAGAATGGATGCTTTTGCTGTTTTAAACAACTTTTCTCTCACCCTCCAATCTAAGGTTCCATACCAATCACCATCCCAGTACACACAGGGAGACCCAAGGCAAGACCCCACAAGGTGGGCACTTCGCCAAGGTCAACCTCAGTCATCCAGAAGACCTTTTCCTGCATCAGAGCCTCATCTATACACAGCAGGAGCACATCTCCACTCCTGACACACTGTCCTGGATGTTGGATGCAACAAAACTGTCCTGTGGCACTTGATACATTTACACAAATATGAGAAACCCCTGTGTTAAGTGACCATTTTCTCTGAAATGTTATAAGCTAAACTGTTTCATTTGGAGAATTCTGATAGAACTGCACTCTTGTGTACTCTACAACACACATCATGCTTTCACAAGTGAGGAGACTTAATGCCCAAAATACTTAAATTACTAAAAATACAAAGGCTGCACGCTTGGGGAGCAAGTGCAATGGAGCTTGAAAAACAGCTCTAAATGGAAATCCTACTAGGCAAGCAGCAGATATAAAATCAAATGCCAGTCATTTCATTTACAGAGGCAATGAATGCATAGCATTCACTTATTGACATTCAAGAGGTCTAAGAAAAATAAACATTACTAGCTTAAAGAGTTACAGGTTCCAACTGCAAAAGGAAACACCACGTTTCTATGACCTGTTATAATAAGACAACACAGGTCACACCGACATCCAGTTTCAAAGAGGTTCTGCTCTAACCTAAGAAAAGTAAATATGATTTAGCAACTAGTGCACAAGATACCTTGGGTTGCAAAATGAAAGACAGAGACAACAGTGCCTAAATTAAAAAGACTTTTCATCTCTCTTTAAAAAGATGAATGGAAAAAATTGATAATTAACCATTTGAGTAAGATACTGGCACTGATGTCTTAAGCAATTATAATTTTCAAAAAGAAAGCATTGCCATTTCTTCATGTGGACTGAGCAGAAAGAAGCAGCCAGCGATGTGTGCCAATGACAAATCAGTTTTGGATTGTCCATACATTCAAATTTGATATTTCACATAGAGCACACACTATATCATCTTAGGATCTTGTCTCATTCTTTCACTCTTGCACCTAAAACTCAGCAGCTGAAACCTTTGCAGAGCTACTGTTTCATCTGGCGTGATCCATCCTCACCCATGCCCTAAGATGGTTACCTTCAAGGACACGGGAGGTTTCCTGTTGGTTCACATGCTTTTTGTTTGGTATTTGTTACATACCAATTACTTTGATTTTATTCAAAGGTTTAAGACTGGAATATTTCCTTTGTCAACAAAAATACTTGCTTAATCTTTCACTAGCTTCTGTATATTATGCCTTAACTGTTGTAAGGAAGTCACCTACTTAACTATCATGAGACTTTTCAGCAGACCTGGATAGACTACTCATTTCCATCTAAAAACTTTGGGACTCCTGGAACAAAAAACCACCTGTTTTGTATCTCCTACATATTTAAAACACCTTTGAAATCTTTTGCAATGTCTATGAAACAGCGCTGCCATCAGAGAAAGTGCTTTTTCTCTGCTACCATATCAAACCAAAAATTCTTTTCAAAACAAAGTCTTAAAGTCTAATAGTGTCTTCTCTCATTTCAGTGCTGTGGAATCTTGCCTGGCATAAACACAGAAGATATAAATACAGCTAGAAGAAGTACAACTTTCCAACATATTCCAAATAGTTCAACCAGCACTTGTTTAAAATGACTGAGTTTTGCAGTACAGATTTCCAATGCTACTATATGACTACTTGGGCTGTCGGCAAGCAAGTACCAGCAGTTCTCCAGCCTCTTGCCACAAGAGTAATTACCCACATTACTTACTATGTGAGTAATACTCTCTGCAGAGATTATTGATGAGCGCAGGTTCTCACTACAACCATACTATTCCATGGGAAGCCCCTAGAATATTAGCAAGTAGCTGCATGAAGATACCTTGAAGGGGAAACCCCATCAAGAGAAAGTGGTTACTTTCTATTCAGAAAGGAAGAGAACCAAGAACGGGAGGAAGGTAGTTCAGAGCCATTTTAGCCGTTTTCCTTGAGGTGTACAGAAATCTGTAAGCAATAGACTCACCCCACTAGCTCTGTGAAAAAAAGTATTGGGGTTTAAACAAAATAGGAAGTAGTAACCAGAAAGGCCACTTAACTTTCTCTTCTTGCATCCATACTCACATGATCAAGGACAAACATCTTCATCCGTATTGAGAAAACTATGCAGCTGCATGGCCACCCCACTGAAGGAGTCGCAGCAGCCAATTTTATTGGATGACAAGAAGCTTTCTTGTCCACAGAGAATTTCACACCTCCTTAAAATTATTTCCTGAAGAACAGTAATAATCAATTCCCTGGTGATTAACCCTCAGGACACACAGATTTGGAAATTAAGCTTTGCTTTTAACAGAAAGAACAGTGAGAAAAAGTGCAGAGCTGACCGGTGGCTGGAGAGATGTCAAGCACATTAAGCATGGGCCTACATCACGCCAGTAGTGATTAGACAATCACAGTTTAAAGACTGAGGACTGCAAGTACCTCACCTCACTGCATTGTTAAGTGGCAGGGGAAAGAAGTCTTTAAATATCCTCACATATCACAGCTCATTTCAAAAGCAATACCAGAGAAGGGTGCCCTACCATCATATCCCAGGGTATGACAAATGTGACTGGAATTGACTTACTTGTTCCACTGTTGTAGTTGTGGCTGAACACCCATATTGCATTATAATTTTTGTGTGCAGCAGCCCAATTATTCACATTTGTCTAAGATTTCACACCAAATATCCCATCTCCCTCTTTTTTTTCATTCTACATGAATATTTGGCTCATATAAAGCCTGAAAGAATCACCAAACCCTGAACCAGTTTACTGGAAACCTACAGGCCTAAGGTAGGCAATACAGACAGGTGCCTTTGTGGTCTTGAAAAAACAATTTTCCATGGAACATATGGCTATGAGAGATATCATCTTAATATGAATCGGTGACTGTATACATATATGCATATATACACACACAAATATGTTCACATACACCAGCACATGGACAAGGCTACAGAAAACAACATAGCTCTCATGATGAGAAGTACATTAGGTGAGTATCAGGCCCACAAACAATAAAGAGCAAGAGTTCCCTGAATACTTTCAAATGCTTGAAAGCATATTAACCTATGAAAGAATTTTAGATGGGCTGGAGCCCTATCAGCCTTAGACATGATCAGTCACATTTTTGCAGGCTCACATAGTGCTAAACTCACCAGGAAAGCCTTCAATGCCCAAAATATTACTGTCTAAAGTTATTTTAACTATTTCCCATTGCAGTGTACAGACCCAATGGACATGGGAAAACTGAAATCATAGCTCTTCCTTAGATATATAAAAGTAACAAGAAGAAAGAAAAAAAACTTGACACGCAAAACCAAACAATAACTCTGACTTTAAAGAAGAGCTGCTTCAGAAAACTGGAAGAAGGCCGCATATACTTTTAAGAGACATTTATTATTGACCTTTAGGGTGCACACACACATTACGAGCACAACTGCTCACAGCACTCTAGAATCAATCTTCTCCCAGCTTGTCATCCCAGTATCTGTTGGAAACAGGATTTTGAAGTACCCATGAAAGCAAACTTCCTGGCCTCACAATGAAAAGAGGAGCTTTCTCATCAGTGGTGACAATCCCACCCTCATGATTTCTTGACCATGCTGACCCTTTTGGGTGTTAGACCTAACAGCTTTTTCATTTAAAAACATTTTATGATCTTAGATGTTGGGTTTTGGGTTTTTTTTCTTCTGGATGCCACAGAAGAAGAAGGCACCATGAATCAGTTCCATTCAAAAAAAAAAAAAAAAAANAAAAAAAAAAAAAAAAAGGAGTTTATATAACTAGAGATTTTAATTTTGAGCACCAGACTTCTAAAAGATCCCTGCCTTCAGATAGATGCCCAGCACTTAAAGTCCAGCATGTTTCTAAGTGAAGTGAGGAGTCTCTGCAAGACTCCTCCCTTGTCCACCTTTCCTTCCAAAAAATACCACACCAGCAGGTGCTGGTACAAATTATCTGAAGATAATTCATATCAATCAGAATAACAGACACCCATAAAAAGCAACAAATTGTATCACTTTTGTCCTACCACATTGCACTGATTCAGCATTTCATTCACACCATTGCAACTCCTCAGCAAGTTGTGTTGAATAAAAGTTCCTTTCAGACTTTGTACTCTTCATTGACTCCTCGCCTAAGTTAAGCACTGCTTTAAACTGAGATCTTTTCTTCTCTCTGGATGCTTTTCCTCTATGAAATCTTCTTATAAGTGCTTAAAAATGAATGCTCCATAAAAGCCACTATAGAGAAAGGCAGAGCAGAGACCTACTTGTGAAGTAAAGGATGTGAAAGAAATTCATTTTTAAAGAGCTGTATGCCACAATGAATACATTTATTTAATCCACAGTGCACCAAAGTTCCATCATCAATAGCTGAATATCTAAGTATAAAAAGATAAAGGCATGCTTTGTGGACGCTTGTTGGCAGCAATGGCTCCTAATCACATTAGGAGTGCACCAGATTACACCAGCTAGGTTCAATTAAGAGAAGTCACTTTTAATTCTAACAAAGAGCCTCTAACCAAGACAACAAACAGACTGTGGTCTAATACTCTTTTCGATCAACGGGAAAACAAGAAGTTTGCCAGTTTCACAAATTTTTGGATGCACAAAACTTTCTATCTTTTCTATCTTCAGCTTTTTTTTTTTTAAGTTACACAGGCATTTCCTCTACGATTTGGAAGTGTCTCTTCAGCCTCCGAAGGAATTTTGTCCCTTGCCAGGCAGAGTGTAGGGGAGTTTAGCTCCACGAACGCTGAGCGCGCTGCTCCCGCTGGAGGTTACTGCTATGGGAAACATTTCCCATTACCACGGCAAAACCCATCATCTTTCGTACTCCGTGCGCTTTTTCGTACCCAAGTCAAGACGATGAACTGCTTAATATTTCCCGGGAGGAAGGGGAATCGAGCACAGCGTCGAGATATTGGCCGTGGGGCCGGTTGGCGCTTGAGGACAATTAGGTCACAATGCCGAATGCCGGCTACCAGCCCAGAAAGGACATCTCCGTGTTAAAACACCTCCCAGTGCGGGGCCCCCTGCTCACAGCAGGGAAATCCCTCGCGCACAAGGGGCGCGGAGCTCACAGCTCTTGACTCCAACGCACCCACACGAAGAGGCGGACCGAGCGCGGGGAGAGGCCCCGCAACCGGGGGGAGGCACCCCTTCGCTGCTCTTGCGAGGGGACACGGGTTCCGCCGGCCCGCTGCGGGAGATGTGGCTGCCAGGAAGGATGGATATCCCGGCAGCGACCGCCTGGCCGCATCCCCGCCGCCGCCCGCGTCCACCCCGGGCACGCAGGGGCCGTGCTACTCACCACCGCGTGCTGTCATGGTAGTGCTGCAGCACCGAGTACCCAAAGAAGGAGCCGTTGGGACCCCGGAAAATCACGGGGCGACCCACGTCCACGTTGTAGGAGCGCACCACGGCCACCCACAGCAGCGTCCACAGCACCCGCGCTCCGCGCTGCCGCGCCTCCAGCATCCTGCGAGTCCCGAGACAGCCGCCCGACCCGTACTAGAGCCGCTAAGCGCTGAACTCGCCGACCCCACACTGCCCCCAACGCCGATCCCAAGGTGGAGTATCCGGGCCGGCCCCGGATTTTATGCCCGCCCCGCCGCGCCCCGCGGGCACGGCGCGCCCCTCTTCCTTGGCCGGCCGTGGCGCCGGCGCCCCCTGGCGGTCCCGGGCAGAACCTGCCGTGCCACGCCCGACCCGGGACCCCGCCGCCCCCGGACCCCAAAACGCGCTGTCCTCGGCTCTGCCGCCTGGCTCCTCCGCCACGGCACCCACGCGTGTCCCTCCAGGCCCCACAGCTACCCTTCGGTGTCCCTCTTCCACGAAACTGCCGGTCAGCTATGGCTTTCTTTCATTTTTCCACTTACTCCCGTTCTGGCGCAGCCCCTCCCCCGGCCGGCGTATGGAGGGCGAAGAGGGAAATCACAAAGTTTAGGGCAGAAAGACATGGAGGAATTATCCTGACTTCCGTTAGTCTGAGGGTATCAGCCCTGCTTTAATTTGGCACGCGGAGAGGAACGCTTTGTGAGTGACAGAAGAAAGATCTGATTTTACACCATGCCGAAACGCACGGGAGATTTTCTTGGAAAAAGGGAAGCCCTGAGGAGAGACGGTGGTTTTTTTTTCAGGGCAGCAGAAATGAAAATACTTTGGGTAAAAAAATCAGACCAGTGTTTTCCGGCAGAAGTACTTCAGGTCTGAAAAAGGAGTGGTAAGCTTCGTGGCTAGGTAAAAGCTAAAAATATTGTTCTAATACTTGAAAAGTTTGGTGATTTGAGAGCCAAAATGATCAGTCAAACATGCACTAATAGATGAGCAAAGGCAAGAAGATAGTCTGCTCCAGAGGATAAGACAAGGGTGACCATCACTCTGTAGGAGAAGAGAAGGGAAGTTATGTGGTAGAAAACCCTTGGGCCCACAGAGCCCATGTTTTGTTAAAGTAAAAAGCAATATATTTTAGTGCTCAGCATTCATGTGTTTAGATCCTTCTTGAGGATCAATCCCAGAATCTCAGAGGATAAATAGTTTCTCACAGATAATTGTGACTTTCATATGTTTCTGTTAGCTTTGGTTTTGACTATTTAATTCCATGCACACCTTTCATCCATAAGAAAGTGCACCAGGAGAAGCAGAGTAAGTCCTGAGAAACACCAGAATAGAGGGGCAAGGAGCTCTGATTGCAACAGGAACTGCCACTTGTGGCAGGTCACTGGAGATTTGCAACCACGTCCAGTACATCTTGCATATGCACACTATGGTTAATGGGGAATTTGCTTCTGATGACACCAGTGATCTTCAGGGAAGGGTGCTGCATGTTGAGGCTCTTGGAAAGCTGTCATGGTAAAACATTCTTGCAGGTCAAATCTTTTTTTAATGAAGGAAGTTCTTGGTGATAGAGTAATTCTTTTTTGCAAAGGGTTTGCACCATGATTTGTGTTCAGTGAGGAGGGAATTCTGTGGTAAGCTGTTTCATTATATCCACAGGGCTCTTTCAAAAGCACAGCTTGTTTCTGCAAGGGAGATCCTCATCAGGAAGAAGATTGATCATTGTTTTTGAGCATCACCCTCAGAGCAAGTGCTCAGGTGCCACATGTATATGTTGCTGTTAAAAACCTGCCATTTTTGATGTTGATTGTGATGCCAGAAAACAAACATTAGCACAGAAATTTTCAGGGATAGGTTAAATAGAGAAGTAATAATTTCAGAATATGATGGTGAAAAAAAATCAATAGAGGAATGGATATTTCCAGTCACCAAAGTTTTATATTGGCTGTGTGAAACTCAGTGGTATAATTATTTAGTGTTCTTGTTCAAGGTGGCTTGTGAAAAAGTTGAAGTAGTGTCTTCACTATTCAGAAGGGTCTTCCTTCATCTAACTATGACCAGGGTTATGGAGAAGTGAAAATTTTCCAGTCAAATCTGAGTGGCACAATGCTCACTATGAAATAAAAAGAGAAAGTCACTTTATCAGTAACTTCAGCCTTGGGTGTATGATCTAACTGCAAGGATTGATTTGTTTATTGGTGCATTAAGTGAAAACAGCAGGGCATTTACATCATATTAGCAGGGAGATTTATAACATTTTTATAAGATTTTTACAGGGATTTTAACTGTGCAATCAAGATGGATAAAAGTAATCTGATTTAGGCAGAAAGTCAATACACCACAATTAAGCAAATTCCACAAATGACATGCTATCCCATTAGCACCACAAAGCCACATCTCTGCCTTTTGGAGCAAGAAAATGTTAGGGGTTTTCAGTTAATTACCTGGGCACTAAACGGTGCTCAGATAGCTCTCAAACCAAGTTAAAGGAAATGTGGATGATATGCTAGAGAGAGAAATAGGTTCATCCTTCTCCAGAGGGAGCAGGGAAGAAAGCAGCTAGATGAGGTGAGTGGAACACATTCTTTCACACTGTAGAATGCTCTCAGGAGGACTTACTCTAACTAGAAGTGATACATACAAAATTGTGTCAGTCTATAAAAATGTCAGCTCTCCATTCTTTGAAAGGAAGAGTATCCAGGCTAGGAATATGGTACTTCCATCATTTTCTTTCTTTCATTGGACATTCAAATACTGAAGTCACCTCACAACATTTAATCCAATGGGAATTTTGTCAGTTCAAACAGAAACAGAAACTGCCTGTCTCAGTGGTGTAGGTTTAGCTGATAAAATTCTGGCATCCCATTTATGAAAGCAATGGGCTATCCAACTGCAGCAACAAGGATAATAATAATGTACAGTCAAATTAATATGATGGGTGAAAACTAAGGGGTGAGAACATGGAATAATACATTAAATCATATACCACAGAATTCCCACCCACTGAACAGAAATCCTGGTGTAAATCCTTTGTGAAGGAACCATTCAAATCAGGAATAGCTATAATAAGCTTCTTTATCCCTATTATCACTGTGTGAGCCCTGATGTTTGTATCATCTAGAGAAGCTCCATATCTGTGCCATAGGGCTAATTTGCACTTTACACCTACCTATATTAAACACTGTATTTTGGCAAGACTCAGTCTCCAGATTAGTTTATAAATTAGAAATATCTGTAAATTGAGAATTCACTTCAACAATGAAGCACCACCCTTGACAATAGTTTTTAATTAATAGTAGAGCTTAGGAAAAAAAAAAACCTCCAATAATGTTGTGACTGTGGAAAGAAAATGAAAACTAAAATAAATGCCCCATGTCTTCATTGCTTAAAGATTCAGCTGTGTACAGACTCCATTCATCAAGAGTGAGCAGTAACAGATAAGTTGTCTTCCTGGAAGCTTCTCATCCCAAAATGGCACTTCAAAGGCAAGACGGATATATATATGTGTGTGTATATGTGTATATATAAATATATATAAAGATAGATTTGTTCCTGTACTGCACATGGTGAACTCAATATTGGTTTCCTTACTTTTATCAATACCTTACTTAATTTGAAGTTAATTCTTCACACATAATTCTACTTATTATTTGCCTTTCTTTGTCTTTGTATCAAAGTACAGCTGAGGTTGAAATTTTAGCGTCTGTTTCAAAACAGTTTCTATGCACAAGTAACTTCATTTTCACTTCCCACAGACACCTACAACTAACAGCTGCGGTAAGCTTATTTGACAATCTTTTTTGAGCTCCAGATCCCTCTTGCTTGCTCTTAGCCACAGGTGGGGAGAGGATGTGCTGCTGAGTAGGGATGGGATGACACATCCTTCTCCAACCCTGGCATCCATCAGCAGGGACCTGGTAGCAATGGGAAAGCATCCTATTATCTCATTAATACAAAGGCTGCTGCTTCTCATCATTATACATTATACATTATACATACATTTGTGTCAGTACATGCTCAGTATTAAGGAGGTTTTAACTGAACTTGTGTTAAAGGTTTCCCACTGCAGTGGTGACTCTTGCTGATGGTTCCCATACATTTTTTGTATTTTTCTGGCAAGTGCTCAATACAAGGAGATCGATAACTCTGTAAATCAGGTCCTAATTATAATACTGCAGTTTATTCTCAGTCAGTTCCCACAGAACTCTCTGCTCTCACTCATCTACAGACTCAGCTGAAAAGTGTTCAGGAGACCAAACTTAGATGACATGTTTTCCAGACACTTCACATAGCTCTTCTTGCCTCCAGGTAAAGAGCATCCTCTTCAATTCTTCTTCCACTGTGGCTTCATTCTAAAGATAGATTGTGCTTGCCTCCCCCATTGAAGGAGAGAGAAGTGCCGCCACCTTTCACTTCACTGCAAGGCCAGTGGGAAAGACTTCTCTTTCTTTTCCAGGCCTCATCACTGTTGAAGATGTCAGAGAGAGGGGTGCTCCTTTGTAAGAAATACATAAAAGGACTAACCATAAAATACCAAAATATTTTTATACATATATATATATATATACATAAAATATTAGCAATAATAAAGAGGAAACTCTCACTTGCCTACCAGAGAACTAGCCTGTCAATTACTACAGTCAAACTGAGAGGAACTGACTACATTTCTACTAGTAGGATTTCAGTCTTGTCTTGGTTTGGAAAGGCAGGTGTCTGCTAGGGAGGGCAAGGCCTCCCTTGGAACGGACAATTCAAAGTCCCTCCCTCCAAATTATTATAATTTTGAAAATTAAGGGGCTATCAGGCAAAGATATGGGGATATGAATAACAGTTCTTTACTAGTATGTATAACAAGGCAAACAAACAACAACAACAACTAAAGCATTAATAATAAACAGAACCAGGAACCCAGTAACAACTTCCCTGACCGCAGGCTCTTTCCCTTTGGTGCAGCTCTGGTCACAGCCGGCAGGGGCGCTGGTGGCTCCCAGTGGGCAAGGCAGGTGTAAATGATCCCCCCCGCGGCTGCAGGGGGCGCTGTGGAGCAGGCTAGGGGACAACACGGTGATGTGTTTGTCCCAGATGGGAAGGGATGGAAGAGCTCTATCAGGAACTCCAAAGCTGTGGCTGAAGACACAGGAGGTCTCAGCAGGCAGGGGGTGTGGGCTACAGAGTAGCAAAAAACTCAGAGCAGTGCCCAAGAAGCATCAGGGGGCAGGACAACAGTGACCCTGCTCCCAGCACCACGACAAGTCTGTCAGACATCAAATCACTTCCAGCATCTAGACTTAGAGGCAAAATTTAGACTTCTGTTGTACAAACTGTACCTTTCTACATTATTCCCATTAAATTGAGGAGATACCACTGAATTTTTGCATCAAATTCAAGACTAATTACTTCTGTTGGACAACATGTTCAGGTTGACTTCATATTTGTGTGCCACTGATCCTGCACTAGGAGGTTTAACCCTCAGGCCACTGAAAAACTGAGTGAGGTGCCTATACTGATCTCACATAACATAGAAATTTAATTCTTGCTAGTATGTTCTTCCATTTTTCTGTAGGTAGCTCTCCAGCTAGAGTAAATATGTAAGAAGAAAAATAATTCTCTTGCTGGTACTGTTATTTACTGTTAGCTCTCCAACCACTGTTTCTTACCTTTTTTATAGACCTACACTAGGATTTTACAGATTGAGAATCCTAGAAGTTTCACCTGCATGGAAGACAGAATCACAGAATCAGTTAGGTTGGAAAAGACCTTTGAGATCGTCAAATCCAACCTATGACTGAACTCTACCTGGCCAGCTAGACCATGAATACCACATCCAGTCTCTCCTCAAACACCTCCAGGGACAGTGACTCCACCACCTCCTGGGCAACCCATTCCAATATCTAATCACCTCTTCTGTGAAGAATTTCTTCCTAATGTCCAAACCAAGCTTCCCCTGGCAATACGTAGGACTATGTACTCTCATCCTGTCTCTCATTGCCTGCCTGTAGAGTATGGATTGTCGACGCTGGGAGTGTCCCAACTTCAGGGATAGAAAGATGAGGCCACCAGCAGCAGTTCAAGGGAACAACCTTTAATTCAAAATCTGACTCCATTTATATACATTTGTACAAAGGTCAAGAGATTGGCTACTTCAGGTTGCCACCTCCCTAACCTGGATGGTGGACATCACCATCAATCAATTCTTCTCTCAGAGAAGTATGCAAACATTCTAAAAATACACATTGTTTAGATGAAGCTGCGTGAGAATCTGCAGCAACAAAGACAAAAGGCAGAAAATTCAGGGCGACAGTAGAGAACAATAAGGTCACCTCCGAGCCTCCTTTTCTCCAGGCTAAACAACCCCAGTTCCCTCAGCCACTCTTCACAGGACTTGTGTTCTGGACACTTCACCAGTTTCGTTGCCCTTATCTGGATTTATTCCACTACTTCAACTACTTCATCTTTCCTAAATTGAAGGGCCCAGAACTGAACACAGCACTTGAGGTGCTGCCTCAGCCATGCTGAACTTCCCTAGTCCTGCTGGCCACTACTGCTGATCCAGGCCAGGATGCCATTGGCCTTCTTGGCCACTTGAGCACACTGCTGGCTCATGTTCAGCTGCTGTTGAGCAGAACCCCCAGAGCACCGAAAGCTGGGCTTTCAACAAGAGTCAAAAGATAAAACCTCTCTCTTATTTATGACTACACAGAAACTCCAGAAATACTAACTGTCCTATACCAAAATTAGCCTCTAGTACATCCTAAACAATCACTGGAATGCAACCATATCTATAATACTCCTAAAACATAATTCATGGATATCCCCCATACTTAAGAAAGTTGATGAGCTCTTAATTGGACTTGCTTAATAACATTGTTTCAGTCTCATCTAACTTAATGTTTCTTGGCCATGTAGTGAGCTCTCACCCATGGCTGAATTTTAACCTCAGACTAGATGAGGCTGTCAAATTAATCATGCAGTTTGGAGAAAAACCTACTGCTAGCTTTCAAAAGACATTGTTCTATGCTATAGCTCTTCTCCATAATCTTTTTAATAACTTCATGGGGATTATAAGTAATAGAGGTGAATGCTAAAATTGTGACATTCCACAAGAGAGTTTTTTCCTAGAAGACTACCTCTTTACTGCTAACCCTGGAACTTCTGAGAGAAGTGCTAGGCCAATGAGAGAAATACATCAAAGAGAAACAATGACTCAAATCCCCCTACCACTTGTTTGACCTGCCACAAAGACTGCACTTTCTACAGCAACTTCGGGCTGTCAAGAATTTGTGTACCTGAGATATAGAGGCGCAAAGGATTGTTATCACAATCCTTTGTAAGTAGCTGAGTCCTAGCCTCAGTCAGTATATGAGTTGCAAACCACCAACAGCTCTTCCCCCTTCTTCTAGAGGATCCCCAGGAGCATGCGACATTTCCTAAGCGGAACCAACATGCTGCAGTGTTGCAGTGAAGAGAATAAATTATGAGATTCTGAAAGAGTCACTTCTCATAAAAAAATCCCACTGAATTCAACGTGCACATTTCATATGCTAAGCTTACCTAGAGGCTACCACTCCCCAAGGCAGGGAAAGTGTCATGGTTTGAGGGGAAGTGAGTTTTTCAGGAAGCTGAGGTCAAACCAATCAGTGACCCGATTTGGATGTTGACACCTTTGCTGACCACTGAGAAGTTGGACACGCCTCTGAGGACACAAGGTGTTAAAACCAANATGACAGAAAGCCACATTGCAGCCTGCATATCAGCAACACTATCACTACAATTTATGGAACTGCTGCTTTACAGACAACTGACCCTTCCTACTAGATGTTCTGTGGCCAGACTCAAAGGACTAATCTATGATGAGACCTACAAAACAAATACACTATTATAAACCAGATATTATTCTGGTTTTAATAATAGAGTTTTAAATCTATGTGGAATTAACTAGGCAAAAATTACACCAATTTACACGCCCTCAAATTTAGCTTTCTATAAAATTACAGCTTAAGACAAAGATATGAGGTATATAATTAGATAGATAGGCAGAGATAGATAGATGATAGATAGATAGATAGACAGACAGACAGACAGTCTGCCTCCTTTGATTTTCATCTCTTAGTGAACTTCCAGAGACAGAGGTTCATCCAGGATCTAACCCACAGAAAGTCAGGGAATAGCTCCCAGAAGCTTTAATGAAGCCAGACTGTTTAGAATTTTTAAGCCAAATACAGGTGGATTTTATTTCATTTTTCTCATTTGACTACATCAGCAGAAAAATCACAATTGGGAAACAAATACTAGATATGAGAAAGTCATGGAATACTCGCCCCATGATGGATCCTGTGATCCACCATTTTTTTACACAATATTAAATCTCACTGATATAGACATTTAAGTGGTATCTCTTCTTTCTGATATAGCCTCCATTTTTAAATGTATTAGGCTAAGATCCTTGTGGTCACAGTCACGCAAGCTTTGGCCACTTGTTGAAAGGTCCACTTTACAACACAGCTTTCAAATATCTTGCTTGGCATTCTTGGCACATCTGCTATCCATTATTCAGCCATTCAGTGTTTATTATTGCACATGTTAACCATCATACACTCCTTGTATGAACAGTTCATGCAAATAACCTATTTATCATCTTTGAGAGATCCAAACCCATTCTCTACACACAAAGAGAGGACAATTTTTGAAGTTATGTGTGTGACCTCAAAGCTTGAGCTTTAACCAAATAATCTGGAATACACAGACCCTTCTGCAATCCAGTTATTTGTAAATTCTATGCTATGCTATGGCTTAATTTGGTGTATATCACACTTAGTGAGAATTCAGAAAAATAAACTGTGGCACTCTGTAGGACTCCATAGGACTTGCTATTGGCCTGAGCTGTGCCAGAAGCAGCATAGTTATCCAGCTTAATAATGTGGAAAAAACTGAATCTGAGCATCTGGATAGCAAGAAGGATACTGTTTGATGCCAGTTATTTTAGAAAAATAAACAGAAAAAAAGAAAGAAAAAAGCCAAACAAAATTAACTCCTCAACCCACTCCCCCAACTCCCGCAATGACAGAATTTTTGGCAAGTATAATTAAATTTGAATCAGTGGATTTAAGACAAGGAATTTGCATTCCCCAGTGATAATCACTACAAATAATGTAAAGAGAGAAGCAGATCAGGTGTGGTAACACAGCAAGTTCTCTTGTTTATGGGCAACATTATTTACATACCTCAGTGACTGGCCCTGCTATAAGGGATATTCTGGGAGGAATTCAACAGTAACAACCCTGCAATCCCATAGACTAGGAAGAAAATTGGCAAATTTGCAGGTTGATGTGACAGTTCCACACTTCACTCTCATTTCTAATGAATTCCTTATAGCATCACTCTAGTAAAACAAAGTTACACACTCCTAGACCAACCAGGTGGTACTAGCAAGGTTAGGAAAGTCTTGGGATGTCTTCCAAAATGGAGACAGCAACTGTCATGTCCAAGCTGTGAGACTTTTTTGGTATAGACTCCTCCATCAAAAATAAATATCTAAGCTCAGTCACACCTCCAGTTTCAGAGAAAAGCAGAACCATTAGAAAAACTTAAAGAGTATATTATGCTTCCCCAACCTCCTTCTGAGTGCCTAGAGACCTGCATATCCCAGGTGAAAGCAACCCATGCTTCTGTCTTCAGCAACATCACAAACAAAGCTGGGACCAGCCTAGCTAGGCTAGTCACAAAGCACATGAAATCAGTTGAGATGTTAATTGCCCTGCCTTCCCTGACATATGATAAATCAGTCCAGGCATCCCAGTGTAATACATTAAACAAACTACACTCACAATTAGTTGACAGCACCAGTGACATATACTGCATTTATGTGATTCCCTAACTATAGTATCCGACTACTTCTGCCACAAAAGGCTTTCTGAAACCATCAGGATCCTGATGAAGGATGTCTACAAATAAACCAAGCTGACTTCTACTCTTAGTCAGTATTAGAGCTTATCTAAAGTGAATGTTAATTACAACTTCCCTAAAGTCATACACACTCTTATTCTCTTAAAAATAAGCTGTTGACTTCATGCATTTGCCTCTTATCTTCAGTCTCCTAATTCTATATAAAACAAACAGCATACCTGTGCTGTCTAACAGCTCATTGAAAGTCACTCTTCATCTCTCTGTTTATAAACTGATTTCCAAGGAAATAACGGATGCACAAGCTCTGGAAAGGGTCAATGAAGACAACTGAAATAATTTTTTAAACAAATAATGGAACATAAAAGAGGAGCTGAAAAGATTACCTGTACAATGAAAGTCTGGCTGTGGCTGTAGCTGTTGCCTAGTAGCTCTCCAGCCTGCAGTGTTTTTGCCTAGAGGAAGCTGCTGGCTCTGCCCAAACTTCTGGCTTGCCCTGCTACTTTACTGAGGTGTCCACATGCACCCAGCCAGAAGGTGTGACATCAAGCATAGCTCTCCAATCAGAAGGGCTCTCTCTAATGATAAAACTTCTTTTTTTTTTAAAGGTTTCATACCACTGAGACAGAGATTTGAAAATTCCAGCTGATCCTTTATAGTAAATTTAAGAACATGCACATTATGTTAGAATAGTGCTTTAGAATATATGAGATCGCATTTTAGAAGACATTCAGTGAATACCGAACGCTGTGTCTGTTATCCTTTTGCATATTTTTAAGCACTACAAGCATCGGGAGCCTTGGATGATAATAAGAACTAGCCTAAACAGCAGAATAACAGGACTAAGAATGCAGATAAAAAAAAGAAAAGAACACAGACTCTAAGATGGTGTGTTCCCTTGAAAAAGTGCCAAAGGGGCCAAAGCACACACGAGAGAGGTAAAGGTGAAGAGACGCATGGAGGAAGACTTGTTTCTTCATCCTTGGAAGACCACCAGAGACCACCACAACAAACTGAGCATGCCCAGAAGGGTGTGGAGTTAATTTCCATAGAAAGTGAGGACAGGCAGGGTCAGGGAATGAATATGTATGAGGGGGGACTGTGAAATGTCATGTATATGTAAGTCCTCAAGGAATAATAAGGGGGCCAAAGCTCTCTGGTGTTCATGCGTGTCTTTGGTGAAATTATTCCCCACGCATCTCAACATTGACTCAATACATATCTCTGTAACAACTATTATTAGTTGTGGAGTTCTTTCTGACGCGTTTCAACCAGTACAAAGACCTGAGGAAGTGCATCTGTATATGTTTAAATGCCTAAACCTAGCAGGTCCTATGCGTGGTCATGAGCAACACACTGCAAGGCAACCGCATCTTTTTGTAAAACCTAATTCAGACTGATAGAAATGTTGCTAGATAAATATAGGATGAGCAGGAGAGACCCAGGTTGTGTGTACTCTTCCTCAAGATGCAAGTATTCTCATGCTACTTAAAAATAGTATTAAGTTACCCTAAAAATAATATTAAGGTAACTCTCATGCTTATTCTATTTAATTGGAAAAATCCTGGCCTGTTTCAGTTTGGGCATTTGCTAACATGTAGGATCAGTAGCAGTAACATCTGACTTAGATGTCTGCCATAATTTTGAATAGTTGAACTTGGGGCACCTGCATGGTACCTAATCAATGTGAAGAATTTTATTGTGGGCTTAATTAAGCAGTAACAGACCATTCAATAATGTTAATGCACACACACAGAGTCAAAAAGACTTAATTAATTTGACCTGCAGCTTCCTCCATCATTTATTATTAAACATTTGAGAATACAGAAAAATGCATAATGGGCTAATCAGATACAGCCTTTTAAAATGGGCTGTGTATTTTATGCAGGTTCTGTTAGGGTGGGACCTCATTTCTAGAATGGACTGATAGAAATGTTGCTAGATAGATACAGGATGAACAGGAAAGATCCAGGTTGCATATACTCTTCCTCAAGATGCAAGTATTCACATGCTACTTAAAAATAGTATGGAATTTGAGCTGATCTTAGAGTACTCTCCTTGTTCAACCAGTGATTAATTACAAAACTGCCATGCCAGTCCCTGGGAATCTGGGTGTGCCTTTACATATGGTTGCATCTATCCTACCTCTGCTGGGGTTTTGATGTTGTCATTTTTAGATGTGACTTACTCAGTACAATAATAGAGGGAAGAATGTACCCGTGGTATTGGCCAGCACGAATTAGGTTTTACAAAAAGATGCGGTTGCCTTGCAGTGTGTTGCTCATGACCACGCATAGGACCTGCTAGGTTTAGGCATTTAAACATATACAGATGCACTTCCTCAGGTCTTTGTACTGGTTGAAACGCGTCAGAAAGAACTCCACAACTAATAATAGTTGTTACAGAGATATGTATTGAGTCAATGTTGAGATGCGTGGGGAATAATTTCACCAAAGACACGCATGAACACCAGAGAGCTTTGGCCCCCTTATTATTCCTTGAGGACTTACATATCCATGACATTTCACAGTCCCCCCTCATACATATTCATTCCCTGACCCTGCCTGTCCTCACTTTCTATGGAAATTAACTCCACACCCTTCTGGGCATGCTCAGTTTGTTGTGGTGGTCTCTGGTGGTCTTCCAAGGATGAAGAAACAAGTCTTCCTCCATGCGTCTCTTCACCTTTACCTCTCTCGTGTGTGCTTTGGCCCCTTTGGCACTTTTTCAAGGGAACACACCATCTTAGAGTCTGTGTTCTTTTCTTTTTTTTATCTGCATTCTTAGTCCTGTTATTCTGCTGTTTAGGCTAGTTCTTATTATCATCCAAGGCTCCCGATGCTTGTAGTGCTTAAAAATATGCAAAAGGATAACAGACACAGCGTTCGGTATTCACTGAATGTCTTCTAAAATGCGATCTCATATATTCTAAAGCACTATTCTAACATAATGTGCATGTTCTTAAATTTACTATAAAGGATCAGCTGGAATTTTCAAATCTCTGTCTCACAGTTCCATTCTAGAAATGAGGTCCCACCCTAGCAGAACCTGCATAAAATACACAGAAACTGTGCTTTACCTCAAACAGTTTAATATCCTGAAAATCTTTGTCCTGAATGTGCTACCTCTGAAGCTGACAGGGGAAAAAAATCCATAATTAATTGAGCTCGACACCTCCTGTACTGAATATCTAGTTGGTTTGGATTTAATTAAGTAACAATGCTGGAATCTTGGGGCTGAAGTGCAGTGAGCTTCAAATAATATGCAGATAACACTCACTGCAGGGCTTCCAGGCGAGGACAGTTTTTTTTCAATGTGAAAACACATTTCAGGGAAGTAGAAGGTGGAAGCTCAGCCTAATTACATCTTCCTTTACCATAAAGGAAGACCCTAACTTTTCATCTTATTCTTCCTCCCATTTCTTTTCTTTCCCCTCTTATTTATCTGCTGTTCCAAAAGGATCACTGTACTGGTTTAGCACAGAAAGGATTTTCTCAAGAAAGTTACAGTAAAAACCAATTAGTGACTGGCTTTAAAGTTGACAGTTTGATTAACCAATTTAGAAAGATGGCACACCTCTGGGAACACACAGGTGGAAAGTCAGAGTATCTCAGGAATTTCTCTTTTGCTGTCCAGCCTGCCAACAGGTAACAGCCTGCCCCGTGCTGCAGGCAGGGCAGGGCCAGGCCCCCACTGCTCTGCCATGCTGGCAGAGCTGACCTGGCCTGGCTGGGCCCCCAGGCCCCATCACCTGCTGGCAGGGGAAGCAGAGGCTGCTAAAATCCCTTACTAGTAGTGCTATTGAGGACCAGCATTTATGAACAGCTACACCATAGCTTGGTCTGGATATTCCTCACATAGTTAGGAGGCTGCTAGGCTTCTGCTCTTATTGATGGCCTAAACAAAGATGTCATGACTTTGCAAAAGAGCTGTCTTTTTGCAAAACAGCAAATGAAAAATAGGTTTCTCAATTTAACGAACTCCACAGAGGAAAAAATGTATCTTCTGTAGCACACACAGAAGGACAATACGATTTATGCAAGGGTTTCAATTACAAAAATCAAACCAATCTTCTCAGTATTCACTCCAGTTTACAGTCTAAAATCCTCATTTTAGTATCTGGTATCCACCAGATACCACATACCACATAGCACATGGGAGAGCAAAGAAATTTTAGTACAGATCACAGAGGTACTATAAATGGCAGAACCAGAAGTTGGATGGATTTATGATAATGTTTATAAAAAGTTTGATATAGTATATTGCCAGTAAATATCAGCCTAGGCGCTGAAATAATACATTAATAAAATCCACGGTATTTTTCATCTAAGTTAATGATATTTAATCCTTAGAACACTAGACGATGCTCAACAAACATTTTAAGTCTTATCTTTATAAATAGATGTACACATTTTCTGTGCACATGTATATAAGTTCATAAAATTACAAATATCATATATATTGCACATAAGACTAAGACATGTTTCAATATAAGATGATCCAAATACATTCCCTTGCAGATGCATCTTTTAACAATCATATCTGAATAAGTTTAACATCCTCTAACCTTTCCTAAAAAAGCAGCCCAATTTTTGATTTGCACTACTAGCACCATTTGACACTCCAACAACAACAAAAAAACATTAGTCAAAGCAAAGCACCCATTTTCACATGTTCACCTTAACTTTATCTAAAGCAATGCCTTATTTACATATTCTCTTTTAAGAAAATCTAGAAGCAGTTAAAACTTCAGTCTGAAAAATGTTTTGTACTTAGCACACTTTCCCATTATATTAAGGAATAATTATGTGATTGCTAATGAATATATACATATAAATATATATATAGTAATATATATATATTAAAAAACATCCCAAACACTTAACGTTTTCAAAATGTGAATTTGGGCAGTGGCTACTTGATTTTAGTTATTTAAAAAATAATGACTCTATAATACTTATTGGATTATTTATTTAGGTTACTTAAGGGACAAATGTTATTTAGTCCATCCAATGTTTAATATGAATATTAAATAGACTATTTCAGTTTGCTCCACTGCACTTAGGTCATGCTTGACCAAGTACAGTTCATAACTAGTTTCTCTCATAGAAAGGGAAAAGAATAAAACCAGAAAATGTGAACAATAACCTATCTGTGAGGACAAGAGAACTGTAATAGTAACTGTAATAGTAATACCTGCTGTCAAAGTAATAGATCCCTGCAGTGAAGTTCCCAAAGCCTAAGACAACATATAGCTTACATGGAAAACTGAAACTCAAATCTGTGTTTTACACTGCTGTAATGACAGCAATAGCAAAATCCCACAAATCCTCAGCTATGAGAAGAGGCTCTTTCAGAGCCAAACATACTCATGGCAAGTCCAGTTGAGGTTGCCATTCCTACAGTCTGGAGGATGCCTTTCTGCTACACAACAAAAGGAGGTAGAAGGGCTTACACTGGAAACACTTACGAAGAATATTTGATCTTTAAAACAAATTTGATACATTTGATGTTTGATAAAAGGAAGAAGTTTAACCCCTTTCCCTAAATCTCCCAGAAGCTACTTATAAAGCAGCATAAAGCTTCAAGTTTTGCCAGATATGAGGCAGTGGGAAATAAAGATGTAACTCTTGGTACTTAACTATCAAAAGCAACCTGTGTCCCTTTAAACCTTAAACAACAATTTAAAACAAGATGTATTCTTTAGACTGCTAGCAGCCACAATAGGCCTTGGATCACTCAAACTGTTTCATTTTTGGTTTCACTAGAATAAAAAAACTATGCATTAATTAATTAATTAAATTCGGCTTTTTTTTTTCCTTTTTCCTGCAGATAACAAAAAAAGGTAAATCCCAGTGCACTTGGGAAAAAAAAAAATCCCATCCTTTATGTCCAGAGATGAGCAACTACTTAGAGGACTGCTGTGGAGTAAGAAAACAAAGAGAACTTGTAATGAGAGAACAAAGAATGCTATTCACTCAAGGCAGGAGAGATGTAACAAAGTTTCTAAAATGTAGTAAGTAGCAGAAGCACAGTAGTTTGCAGAAGAAATTGTTATATAAGCACTTGTTTTAAGGAAAAAAGGCTGATGTTACTATTAGGGACTTGATCATGTATATTATTGGTTAACAGACATATGAACAGTTATATTATTGGCTATCCAAGTTCACAGTATTCTAACCTGATAATGAAAATATTATAAAAAGCTATATACATTTTTAATAAATGTTTCCGGTTATACCATGACTGGGGACCATGCGTCATTCATACCTTGCAGACTGCTGCCCCTCAAATACTTGTTAAAAAATTATATTCATGGAGGACTGATCACCCTGAACTATTTTGACAAACTAACATACATTACAGGTGTTAGTTATTCATATGGTAAGTATCATAGTAGCCAGAGGTTAAATTTATACATACTTGTGTATCACTTCAGAAGATGACAACTTACATGCCAAAAAGACCACAAAGGAATTATGTAAAAGAACAAAAATACATACTTTTCCATCACAGTAGACTTCTATGAAGGAATGACTGCAAGGACCAAGGAATATCATCCATCTAGACATCTAGACATCTATAAAGCCTTTCACATGGTCTCACGTGACATCCTTATCTCCAAGTTGGAAAGATATGTTTTTGAAAGGTGGACTATTCACAATGACAGTTGTCTGTCAGGCCTCTGTCTTGGGACTGGCACTGTAAAACATCTTTATCAGTGACACAGACAATTGGATTGAGTGCACCCTCTGCAAGTTTGAAGATGACACAAAGCTGAGTGGTGCAGTTGGCACAAGGAAGGGATGGCATGCAGGGGCACCTGGACAAACTTGAGGAGTGGGCCCATAAGAACCTCATGAGACTTAACAAGTCTAAGTGCAAAGTTCTAAAACTTTGGTCGGGAGCAACCTCAATGAGTCCAGACCGAGAGAACACTGGGAGAAGAACTCATTGAGAATGGTCCTCTGGATAAGAACCTGGGGGTGCTGGTGAATGAAAAGCTGGTCATGATCTGGCAAGGTGCACTCACAGCCCTGAAGGCCAATGGTATCCTGGGCTGGAGCAAGAGAGGATTGGCCAATAGGTCCAGGTAGGTGATTGTCCCCTCCTCCTCTCTTATGAGAGTCAGCCTGAAGTGCTGTGCCCAGGTCTGGGGTCCTCAGCACAACACAAAACATGGACCTGTTGGAGTGGGTCCAGAGGAGGCCACAAAGATGCTCAGTGGGCTGGAGCAGCTCTGCTATGAAGGCATGCTGAGAGAGTTGAGGTTGTTAGCCTGGAGAAGAAAAGGCTACAAAGAAGACCTCATTGCAGCCTTTCAGAACAAGTTTTTACACAGGCAGATAGTGATAGGACAAAGGGGAATGGTTCTAAACTGAAAGAGAGATTTAGATTAGATGTTAGGAAGAAACTCTTCACTGTGAGCATGGTGAGGCACTGAAACAGGTTGCCCAGAAAAGCTGTACATGTCCCATCCCTGGAAGTGTCCAAGGCAGGCTGGAGAGGGCTCTGAGCAACCTGGTCTAGTGAAAGGTATCCCTGCTCATAGGGGGTGTTGGAACTAGATGATCGTTAAGGTCCCTTCAAACCCAAACCAGACTGTGATTTTATGATAATTTAGAACTTTTACAAATCAAGCTTCTCTATTTGCTAGCTTCTCATGCTAGCTTTTCAGCCCACCATGTATCTGTTTCACAGGTTATGACCCCTTGGAAACTTGAATGTTTCCATTGACTTCTTACAGTTTAATGTACTTAAGTAGCTGTTCCTATGAGAGTGATTTCAGCTTGGAAATATCTAACCCCATCTCCAACAGGAGTTAAGAACAAAACTAGTGTGTCCTTTAAAAGAAAAAACACACCAAAGATGTTCCAAAATTATACAGTAAATAAACTTTATTTTATCTCAGCTCTATTCACATTAGTGCTGTCAACAGTCACTGATCAGCATACGATACAGTTATGTAGTAACTATTTACAATTTACAGAAACACACCTTTTCTCCAGAAAATGTAAGTACAAAAACTAGGAGTAAACAAACGAGGTACTGCAATTTGGATTTATTGTAAGCAAAAGCATATAGAAGTGGCCTTCTAGCAAACAATCAAGATCAAAACAGGAGAGAATAGTCAACAAGAGTGCCTACTTCATCAGAAAAATCATCTCAATTGCTACCCATCCAAAATGTATTGCACAATTCAACCAAAATTAAAGAAAAATAAATAAACAAATCATTTATTTCAACTTATAAAAAACACCCAGTAAAACCTGTATAGAGACACAGTAGCAGGCAATTCTTTCCTAGGATAAAGTCTTTTCTCTCCTTTAAAAAAATAACCTCTAACACAAAATAGAAGACAGTATTCAATAGAAGAGAAATAACCCCTGATTAGCATTTCTGCAAAGGCAGTTTTTATTATATTCACAGTCCAAAGCTGGTGCTGAGTTTTGGTTCTTGCTGTTCTGTTTGTGATCTTGAAAAATAGCTTTTCTTCTTGTCCCTTCTCAAGGGGCAGTAGAGATCTAAACATATTTCTAAGCAGCAATGTCATGAGACATTCTCATCACAAAATCTTCAAGATGGTCATAGCCACAACTAGAAGAATGGAAAGTTAAAAGAAATGATCAAATGTTACATTTTTGAGAACAATTTAGAAGCTCTTAATATTAAAATGATTGCATTGTTTATTAATACAATTAGGAGACAGAAGAATTTCAAGTAAGTCAAACTGCCAAATTAATTGAGCAAGTAATTCCATTCCAGTACCTACAAAACAGTTGAGAAACTGATGAAAACAAAATAAAGTGCAGCAAAACAGTCAGCAGTCTCACTGGAAATAGTCTACCACATTACTGCATATCAATCCCAAGAAAAACTAAGTTGGACTCTCCTGCATAAAGCTTATCATCAAAATTGAAATGATGATGCAATATACTGGACCTAGCAAATAGCCTCCATGGCAGGAAAATATCAATTGTCTTCACAATGAAGTCAGCATCCTCTTTAACTTCTAAGTTATAAACATGCAAGAATATGTGACAAAAAATACTTGAGATGAAGTAAGCAGCTACAATTGAATAATGAAGTCTGAACAGGTTACATATACATTAGCTGATGTTATGAAAATGTAACCAAATATTTCTGACATTAAGGTCAATATCAGAAGCCTTTCTGTGGTATGTTTCAAAGGCAGCTCAGAACACTTGATTTTTTTTACAGCAGCATTACAGACAGCATGACAGGAATGTAAGTTTCAAACATACCTTCTGCAACCTATTCTGCAATAGTGTTGTAAATGGCTTTGTTCCATCAGTATCAACAATTCAATTCTTTTCAACAAGGGCTAGAGAAAACAGCTGCTGATTTTGTCAGAACTGATGAAGGCTGTTGGCAAACATTCCAAACTCTACTGCATTTTAAGTGCAATAAAGTGCATTCGCTATTGTATTCAAAGATGGAAAATAACCCAAAGTAGAAACCATGACTGTTAAGAGAAACAATATTTTTCCTTTGGAAGAGGTATTATTTTGTGTTGAAGGCTGTGTTTGCATGACTAGAGGAGAGGAAGATAACCTGTGAACTGCACTGTGGTAACTGGCAAATGGCAATAGCCTAAGTTCATTAATTTTGCTCTGGCAGTGATGCAGGCCAACAACTGCATTTCAGCCAAGAGATAGCAACTGCTTCACATGCACTGAATCAACTCCTGGCAACTGTGCAAAGCTTCCCAGTTGCAAAGAAGGAAAAAAACTTGAACCCACCATATCCTATAGAATTCATCTGCAGAGTTTATTAAATATCATACACCACTTGTGACTCAAATAATAATCTTTATCAGCAAGTGCAGAAAGTTTTTCCTGTGTACTTCCATATCCCAGTCCTCTCTCAACCAGTTATTGCTTGTGTGTTGCTTGTTCAGCTAGGCTAGTCTGATGCAACCGGCATCTTTAGGCCTACATCAGCTGTTCCGTTCCTGTAACGCTACGATTAGCATTGCAGATTCATAATTGAAGTAGCTTAATAAAACTTGAAGAAAGACATAAACTGAGACCATAAAGCTCCCCTAATTGTTCTCTGCCATCTCACTGCTTTAGCTTCTCTTGATAGCAAACCAAAGCTGTGATTCAGAAAGGTACTGATGTTTAAACGCAATCATTCCTAATCCCTCCACAGAGAATATTCATCCATCTTTTTAAATATAATTAATTTTCATATTTACAAGATGTAATAATTCATTTCAAGCAGTACAGCATGTCTTCCACAGATTTGATTTATTTGCCTATTCAAAAAAGAAGCTCAGAAAATGAATAAATACAAAACATAGCCAAGTGTAATAAAATTCAATATTATATATTAATTGATTTAAAATCTTATTTAATTACTACTACTGAGATTTTTGTGGCTCAATCAACATTTGAAGTTATGCTTAGGGTTAGGGTCAATCAAAAAAAGTTTGGTTTTCAATCAATATTTACCATTTTCAAACTCAGCTTTGTAAAGCAAAACATGATTAAGAGGAGAACAAAAATTATCATATGCATATGCAACCAAAATTTGTTTTTTAATGAAGGAAGGTAGGCAAGAAAAGAAAGCAGAAGAATCATTAATTGCATAATACTGGTTTCATTTTACATAAAACAAGAATGTATTAGACTTCACTCACCTACACGCTAGCTAAACACAGACTGGTGGCATATTCAAAAGATACCACTGCGAGGTGAGGCAAACTACAAAGCCAGGAAGAAAAGAGCTTATTGGACTATTTTATTAATAGCCTTATGTAGTGTTAACAAATAAGAACTCTGTGGACATCTATATATGAGATTGCTGCAGTTAGATCACAACAGTTACATAGTAAAAGCCAGATTACTGAAGATTACATTGATCTAGCATATGTTTATTGACCAGGAACTGCTACAAGTTTTCAAAAACTTGTTAAATATATGCCCACTGAGAGGGTATGAAATTACTCACAGACTTAGTACCACACACTTACTCTAGTAACACAGCAAGTTAATAATTTACACATTAAAATTACTTACAGATGTTTTAGAATAAACTAAAAGCTTTATGTTAAAATGCACATTTATGTTGTAGTTCAGAACTTCATTGCTCCTGAGAGCTAAACACTGGATATTTTCATATACCAGCATCAGTCTAATATTAAGTATGGAGAAACGCTAGTGCCATATCAGCCAACAAATAAAAACAAAAAANAAAAAAAACAAAAAACCCCAAGAATATTTCTTGGCAGAATAATTTATAAAGACATCTCCAACTTTTTAGTTCTAAACAGAATTATGGAAGACACATGTGCAGAATAATTTGTGCTTCAGCAAATGAACATAGTAACATTGAAAGTGAAGGGGGAAAAAAACTTCTTCCATCATAATATGCCTTAATATTTGGGTTTCCATAAGATGTCTAACTCAGTTTCTTTGTGGATTTGGAAAGGAGAAGATTCATAGGCTAGATATGAGTCAAGAAGGGACTGCTATGTGAAATCCAAGAGCACTTTGAACAATGATATCCTTAGCAAATCAAAGCACTTGTAGCCTGCAAAAAACCCTCACTGTGTGTTTTAGCAAAAATTTAATACCAAGGATGAAAATTTGTTGGATGAATTCAAATTAAACTTTCATTTTGTATCAGAAGTTGTGAATGTCTGTTGTAGGAAGAACAGGTTTAAATATCAAAAAGCTGAAGTGGCTGCAAAACAAGGCCCATCTCTGTCTTCCCAAAATCTTTCCTAAATATTATTCTGGCTTACCAAAACAAAACAAAAGAAAACAAAACAAAATCTCAGCTCTCTATTTTAATGTCAGAGAGAAAAAATCATACTTGGGATACATGATACTTACTGGAGCTGCAGTATAATCAATATTTTTATCTTCTAAAAGTATTTAAAGTATTTAAGATTGCAAGACTCTCAAACATACTAAGTGTACAGGAAAATGTTGGAAGTATTTAGCACTTTCCTCAGATGTGATACTGCAAGATGAAAATACAGACTTTTAAAAATTTTTTTCAGTGAATCAACAGGACTTTAATGTATCTATTTCAACTGAAATGTAAAATTATTCATATTTTTATTTATTCTGTATTTGCAAGCACTAAATAAATATATATGCAAGGTCAGTGAGAGAAACAGAATGCAATTCTTCCTCTCACTTTAATTACTAAATATTTCACTAAGGTGACCCATAGAGAGGGATCACAGTGTTGATTCCGGATACAATGTAGAGGAGACTATTACTGCAGTTTTTAAATTTTAATTAAAAGTAGCTCCAATACATAAAACAGTAGCAGTAATACCAAATAAATGCTTATGCTCAAATAATCTTATCTCGTTTTGCGTCTGCTTCTCAAACCCAATTTCACCTTTCTAGTAAATAGGTCAACTGGTAAATACTAAGCAAGTGTCAAAAAAACTGGAAAAAAAGACAACACCAAAGTGTGGATGACTCTTATTTTTGACCTGTCCTGACCCAGAATGAACTAAATTATTTTTGTGTTTATTCAGTACAAAAATAAGGCAGGCTCCAACAAAAACCCCCAAAACCTAATCAAAACCCCAGTCTTGTTAGGATACCCACTTAAGATAAAACTGTACACATCTCACTTCAAACACACATATCTCAGGTGATTCAGATGATCAGCTTTCTATTCTACAAGCAAAATGCCTGTTGCTTTTGCAGAAATTTTATCCCAGGGCTGAAAAAATATTTTTTGATACATTATTCATAAAAACTGGTATGACTCCACAAAAAATTCTGAATTTAAGAAGCATGAATTTTATATATTACATATATTTTTATATATATTTAATATGTCAGATTATCTTTTTAATTTAGAAAATTCATCCACAGAATAGTAGTGATGCTTGAACTTGCTTTGGTCCTATTGTACCTATCGATGTCACAAATATGTCTTAACTGAAGAAAAATACTAGTAAGGAAAACACACTTGCTCTTTTTCTCGCTCTTGCTATAAACTCAAACCTAGAGCTGGAATTTGATATTCCACTGAGGAAGAGGGAAGGAGGGAGAAAAGGAGTCCACTTGAACATGGACACAGGGAAAAGAAGACATTAAAGAAGTCTAATTCCTTATTCTTGAAACCTAATCCTCTTGCATAAACGTGATTTACTTACATAACTTACCACTGGTCGAGCATCTTCTCGTTCTAGTATTTTCTGAGTCTGATCTGCTGGGAACTTCAGCACTGTTGTTATAACCTTGGCCATTGTCTAAAGAGATACATGTTATCCATACATAATTCCACATCCACAAAAATGCTTTATAATATTTTAAAATTAATGTAATAATACTGGACACTATTTTATTAATGTCAATGAAAAACTGAAATTAGTAAGATATAACTATTTGATTCACATTGTATATGCATGATGAATTATATGAAAACAATGTTTGCATATGGTCACAAACTTCAGCTACTATACTGTGATGTAAAGTTCTGTGGTATCTATGCTCAAATGATAGAGTCCATTAGTAAGACAGCATACTAGATAAAGTGCATGCTTAGAAAAAGCAATCTGTCAATCTTGTTACAGATACTATGCCAAGCAAGAGGCAAATAATAAAGTTGGACTGGAGGGCAAGAAAGTAAAACCTCTGAACAAAGACACATACACACCTTGGTCAAGCAGTTTACAAAGAATGTGATAAGTTACACATTACAGGTCGTGACACAAATTCCTGACTCTTAGATTCATATCAACCTCCATGTTTCTCTTATGTCTCCAATAGTGTAGACTAACTGGTGCATTCATTAATGTCTTGACTGCATTCCAGTATCATTTACTAGGATGCATAATTGGCAATACATCCTAGATAATTTGCAAAGATTCTTTTGAACTCTGTTCAAAAAAGAGGAAGCATGTCCAGAGATATCACAAATTCCACTACTGAATAACCTTTGAGACAAGGCATACATATTTGACTACAAAAGGGGATTATGCACAGAGAAGGTCCACCAGAATGATCTTACAAGACAAAATTAGATTTTAGAAAATGTCTCTTCTTGTCCAGGAAGATAAAAGTTGAGAGAAAGGAATATATGTACTGAGAAGATGAATTACAATGTAGATCTTTTAACTCAAGAACTGTGTTGGAGGCGGTGCTGGAAAGCACAATAATCCTTTAAAGCATACTCAAAACTGTTTTAAGAAATTTTATCACTAGCATCATCATGGTTTTCCAGTCCATGTAGCAGGATGAAACCAGTTCTCAAGACATATCCATAAAATTATGATTATATAATATAATCCTGATGAGAGCAGACACTAAGCTCAGTGTCCTCCAGCAACACATCTAATGACTGAAAGAAAACCAGCAGATGAAATCAAGATGCCTAATGTCCAGTTTCTCACTACTTTTAGGAGTGAATTAATAAGGCATACAGATTTGGGAATACTATGAAACATCTTTAAGCAGCTACTGAAGAGGTATTTCACCATCTTCAGCTGGTAACACAGCTACTAACAAACTGTTACCTAATCCAACTGTTACTTACCATGTCCTGACATGTTTGTGTCAAGATTATACCAAAAGATCACTTTTGCTAATATTGTGCATACCAGCTTCCATTTTACATTGTTTGACTGACAACAGGACTTCTGCTGATAAAACCATATCTACCCATAAAGGGTAGATATAAACCATAAAGGGTATGTAAGTCTTGATAGGTACAGTGGCAAAAGATGTGAAAACCCTCTCCACCTACCACTCATCTTGGCAGGCTGATAAGTTTTGAAGTTATGGATCATGTCTCTTTGGAAAAAAAATGTGAAAACCTATTGAATCCTGTGTCAGAAATAAACAGCATATAACAAATCACAAACATATGGTATTTCACAACTATACAACAAGGGTGTTAAACTTTACTCTAACCTGAGTCACCTGTCAGCATATACAAATTTCCATACCTTTGTCTCACGACCCATCATATATTCAAAGAGCACTTTCCTCAAGTATTCAAACTCAGTGGGTTCCTCAAACAGGGAAACGTCAGTATGGTGAAGGTTTTCATCTGTGCAAACAAAAATAAGAGAATATTTATACTGAGTGTCACTCATCTGAATCCAAGTTTCACTAATGGCATTAAACCAAACAAGAACAAATGCTGTATTCTGCACCTGGGATGGAGTAACTGCAGCCCTTCAGAAAAGCATTTGGGGGTGCTGGTTGGCAGGAGGTGCAACAGGAGTCATCAGTGTATGTGCCCTTGGCAGCCAACAGGGCAAACCTCATCCTGGAGTGCATCAAACACAGCATCATCAGTTTGTCAAAAGAGGTGATTATCCCACCCTATTTAGCACTGGTGCAGCCTCACCTTGGGTACTGTGTGCAGTTCAGGTCCCCACCATCCCCACCAAGGATGTGAAGGTACATGAACACACCCAGAGGGTACCTCTGCTACTGGATAAGGTGCTGGCAGCCATGTCCTCTAAAAAGCAGCTGAGGAATCTGGGTTTGTCTAATTTGGAGAGAGGGAGGCTAAGGGGTGACCTCAGTGCTCTCTACAGCTTCCTGAGGAGACGCTGATAGGCAGGTGCTGCTCCCTTCTCCCTAGTACCCAGTGCCAGGACATACGGAAAATGGTCGAAACCTTCATCTATCATGGAGAGTTCAGACTTGATGTGAGGAAATATTTCTTTACGAAGTGGGTGTCAAACTCTGGAACAGACCTCTTAGAGGGGTGGTTGATGCCTCATGTTTGTCAGTGTTGAAGAGGCATTTTGACAGTGCCCTTAAAAACATACTTTACCTTTTCATCACCCCTGAAGCAGTCGCACAGCCCTGAAGCTGGACTACAAAACTGATATTGGTCCCTTCCAGCTGAAGTATCCTATGCTATGCTTCTGGCTTCTCTCCCTACTAATATATGCCAAGGAAATCCTTGATTACATTTCTTCCCAGCCCTGGACTAGCAGAAGGCAATGAATACCCACAACCATCTCCCATCATTGGTTCAGTCATCTTGAGGGAAGAAGGCATGGACCTTTTAAGGGGATCAGAGATGTAGATCATCCTGAGATAATTTGATCATTTGCACAAATTTGCAAAAAGCAAGTGTGACATGGTTTTTGAAAGTCTTCTGAGATCATCCAGCTAAGACAGGTCTGCACAGGATGGTAAAATGCCACATCTCTAACATTAGCAAGGTTCAATGCTTCAGCCATGAGTCTCATGCAGTATGTACTCCTCAACTCAACAGCTGCAAATCTTTTGGAAGTGTGCAATACCTTTTCACTACCCTGTGCATTTTTCTATCTTATGTCAAAAGAGTCTGAGAGGAACAGTATACCACCAGAGAAAAGGTCCATAAGCCCATGCTCCCAAGTGTCCAACCACCAGTGTCTAAAGAGCAGCACACAAGCAGTGCAAGTCTACCTCTCTCTGGGTCCTAGGACTGCTCACAGGCCTTGGGTGGCTGGGACCAGCCTCCTCTGGGACCTTCACCAAGGACCCAAGGGATGTGTCCCAGCTCAGCCTGGGACCTCCTGTCCCTGCCTGTGCTGTAGGTGTGCTCATCTCTGCCCCTGTCTACTGGATGCTTTTGGGTCCAGCACCACAGAGAGCTTAAGAACTCTGATACAGGGCTCTTTTAACTGGATGACATATAAAAGAAAACATCAAACAAAACACTGTGGGATTTGGTCATTTGAAATCACACACCAACTCTATTATAATAGACAAGAGAAAATAAAGATGTCATAAGTGTATTATATAAGTGTTTTAAAAAGACTGACATTTTATTTTCTAGACCAAACTGCATCTTTCTAACAAACAAAAAACTTCTTTGTGATAACAACTGTGTACTTACCTCTGCATGGTGTTCCAACTGATGTGACATACATATGTTTCTCGTAATGTTTCAGCCGGTCTTCCAGTACATGAATCTACATAGAGAACAGTTGACATGATAAACGGTGTTAACTAGCAGATAAAATAAGCATAACTCAAACAGTTTCCAGCTATGTATCATCTCTTACAAAAGCAAAATACATTTGTGGTTTAAGGAAGGAAAACATTAAAAACTGTGTTATTAAAAACTTCCCCAATGCTGTACATGTGTATATATACACATAAAAGTATCTGTAGCAGATGTTATGCATATATTATATATTCATGTTTCTATTTTATATGTTAGTACAGATAAAAATGCATACAACAAAAATTGTACTTAAACATCAAAAAAGTTTTCGTTTTGAAAAAAAATTCCAAAATTTCATAACGTGCACAGTGCCCTTTTTCACTGTGCAATTGCTTTCCTAACCAGTATTACAAGTATGTGGTATTTTTTATTTTCAGAGGATAGAGGAATACTTTGAAAAGTACACAGATCTTCTGAGAGCAAGTATGAGTGAAAACTATTTTTTTGTCTATTATATTCATAGTACCTTGTATGGAGATGTAGCACATCACTTGAAAAGAACAAACCTTTTAATTCTGCAAACACAGATTATGAAACAAGACTACTTTTTACTCATTCAACATCACCCTTACCTGCTCCTTCAATTCCTGCTCCTTCAGTTTTGAATCATTGACTAGTGTTGTCTTCTGTGCAAGTTGGGCCTGAAAAGACAGTCACGTATGGAAGTTGCCGAAAATACATCATAGACACCTTTGCAATAAACCTATTTCTCCTTTTAACACACACAAACTTATAAGCAGGATTTTGGCTTTAAAACTGCTCCACAACGTAAGGTATTAGAGAGGAAAATCAGTAGCAGGTAAGACTTACCTTTAGTTCTGTTATTGTGACCTGTAACAACAATAAAATTTTAGATTAAAATGTATGAAAAATACTGACTACATCACGCACTAGAGAAAGAAATATTAATCATCTAGTTCTGATACAGTGTGTTTTAATTGAGAACAACAAAAATTGAAATTACTAATAACAACTAGACTCATAAATAGTTTAATTTATTTGTATTGACAGTACGTAAAGTTGATATTTAAATTATCTCTTTTGATTCTGTAAGACAATCATCATAAATATAACTTCAAGAACCTAGGGTTTCCAAATCTTTATGAAATGCATACTGGAGACGACTAATACCTGAATGAGTATGAAATACATCACAGGATACCCTAACTACAATTAACACCATTCAGAATGTTTTATGTTTTTCCTAATTCTTCAAGTCACATTTGAAAATGTGAACATTTATCTGAAAATAGCTTCCATTAAGAGCTTAAGGAGCTCTAAATCTTGTGAAGATGCTTATGAAGTGCAGAAAAAAAGTCTGAGCTGAAATTTCTATCTTTCAGTATTTTAACTTTAAGGAAAATATTGCTTCAGTAGTCATGGGTATAACTCAAGGTTGTATAAGCATTTCAAGACAAATAATTTATGTGTGATTTTCTTTTTAAGGTAGGCTAAACCCTAACACAAAGGGTACATATTCATGGAATCACAGAATCTTACAAGTTGGAAAGGACCCACAAAGAGCAGAGAGTCCAACTTTTAAAGTGAATGGCCCATGCAGGGATCATACCTGCAACTCTTGCCTAACTAGCATCATGCTCTAACCAATTCAGCTGATCTCAGGGTCAATATTACTTTTTTCTTCCCAAGCTTGTTTGCAATTGTCGAAAAGGAGATTTATTCCCCATGTCAGGTTGGTAAGATCTGTGGGGTCTCCTACACCCCACAAACAGAAAATAGGGGAAAATCATTCCTCTAAGAATCTCAAACCTCTAAGTTAAATTCTTGCTTCTGAAAACGTCAATCGGACATTTATTTTCTCATATGAAGAGACACTTTCCATTATTTTTACCTCCAAATATTAACACTTAAGGTTGTTAGTATTTGTCAATTTTTTATCACAGTCAGACAAATACTGTTCCAATACCTAGGGTACACTTCATGTCAAAGTAGATATGTTACGTGTAATGTTCGATTTTGTATGATAACAAGCAGTACAGAAAGTTTTATAAGACAAACTTCTGTGATTTGGGAGTCTCTGATTTTAGACAAAAAATGTTGACCACAAAAAGTTGCATCCAGTCAATGAAAGACTTCACACTGTTTGACTAGTGCTGAAGGGTAAAAAAACCAATACCAAAATAGAAAAATGTTACAAAGCAACAAAATAAAGAAGCAACCAAGTGAGACAAAAAAGACCATGGCAAATATAATCCATTTGAATGCACTGTAAAGTCCAGATGTGGATTTCTAGATTTCTGTTTGGGTATGTTGACAAGTTCCACAGGCCTTATCTAATTTTCTCATATGGCTTTTAATGCTGGCTATATATGCTATTGTAGCTGCTGCAAATATGTACTATTGTACCAGGTAAAAGCAAAATTAGTTTCCTACAAACATACCAAGCATAGGCAACAGACAAACTGAGACAGAAATAAAAATTAACAATAACTCGATTTCTAAGGAGGACAAAAGAAAACTACCTCTTGACCCCAGAACAGATTGTGTCAGAGTAAGAATCAAATCCTGAAATACTGATAGAACAGGAACTGAAAGCCTACTTACATCAGTCTAAATATTTGAGCTTTGACTGGATCAGAAGATATACCAGGAATTATGTGCACATTTCACATCTACTAGAAGTTATAATGTTTTGAGATGAAATCACCATTGTGAATAATATCAAATAAGGCATTTACATTCAGTTGAATCAGCTATGCAAAAGAAAGCTTGTGAACAATTTGCTAAATTTGAATTTAGTTGGAATTCTCAAAATTACTCAAAAAGTTTTGATGCCTGCCTTCTAGAGAAATCACATACATATACTCAGGAAAAAAAGAATCTGCATTTTTATTCTGCAACTACTTTGAATCTGGATGCTCTAACTATATCTAAGTACCGGTGCTACCATACAACCTGGTCTTCTTCCCCCACAAATGAAATGAAACCTCCTTTATCCTTTAAAACTAAGCTGTTTATCAGTGATGGAGTTCTCTGAACTGGTTTATACTCGCCACAGATTGAAGAACTCCTTTGAGTTTCTCCAAAGTCCACCATGGAAACTCCAAGGAGTGGAGAGCTGTGGACAACATTCCAGACACAGGCAAAATCAGATGCTTTTTTTGTTTATTGTAAACATATTCACTTTTAGAGATTTAATATTTGCAATATTCAAATATTTACAGCTCATTGCCAATCGGTCTGATACGTTTTTGGGAATACCTGAGGAATCACAGAATGCTAAAAGGTTGGAATGGACTTTAAAGATCATCTAGTCTCAACACTCCGTGCCATGGGCAGGGATACCTCCCAGGAGAGTGGGTTGCTCAAGGCCTTATAAAATCTGACATTGAACACTGTCAGGGTTGGGCCTTCACAAAATCCCTGGGCAACCTGTTCAGTCTCACCACCCTCAAAGTGAAAAATTCCTTCCTAATATCTAATCTGAATATCACCTCTTTCAAGTTATACCCATTATTCCTTTTCCTTTCACCGCAGCTCCTGATAAAAAGTCCCTCTCCAAGCTTCCCCATAGGCCCCCCCTCGGACACTGGAAGTTTGCCATGAGGTCTCCATGCAACCTTCTCTTCTCCAGGCTGAACAGCCTCAGTTGTACCTGAACAGCCTGTGTTCACAGGCGAGGTGATCCAGTCCTCTTAGAAAATTCATGGCCCTCTTCTGGACTTGCTCCTACAGTTCCATGTCTTTCCTATGTTGAGAGCACCAGAATTGTGCACAGTACTCCAGGAGGATCACGTGAGCAGAGTAGAGGGGCAGAATCACTTCCTTTGACCTACTGGCCATATTCCTTGCGATGCAGCCCAGGATTTAATTGGCGTTCTGGGCTGTGAGCACACACAGCTGGCTCATGTGGAGTTTTTCATCACCTGTCACCCCCAGGTCTTTCTTAGCAGGGCTGCTCTCAATCACTTCTCTGCCCAACCCATTGGTGTGTCTGGGATTGCAGTGACCCCGGTGTAGGACCTTGTGCTTTGCTTTGTTGAACTTCACGAGGTTTGCCTCAGCCCACATCTCAAGCCTGTCAAGGCCCCTCTGGAGGGTATGACCCTTTCCCTCCATTGTGTTGACTGCACCACCAAAGAGCTTGGTGTTTTAAACAGATTTGCTGAGGGGTGCACTCAGCACTGACAGGTTTCACTGTCCATGCCACTGACGAAGACATTGAATAGTATCAGCCCCAGCAAGTACTGACCCCATGACTACACCAAACACAGCATCATCAGTCAAAAGAGGTGATTATCCTATTCTATTTAACACTGCTGCAACCTCTTCATGTAACTGGTCTCCATGTGGACAATGAGCCATTGATCAAAACTCTGTGTGTGGCCATCCATCCAGATCTGTATCCACCAAGTGGTCCATCCATCAAATCCCTGTCTCTCCAGTCCGGAAACAAGGATGTTGTGCAGGAGTGTGAAGTGCTCTGCTTTAACTCCAGGTAGACAATGTCGGTTCCTCTGCCCCGTCCACCAACGCTGTAGTCCCATCACAGAAGGTCATCCAATTGTTAGGCATAATCTCCTTCTTGTAAAACCATTTTTGATGTTACCATTCACCTCTTTTTCTCTTTTTCCTGTGTGCCTTTTCATAGTTTCCAGTAGAATCTGCTCTATGATCTCGCCTAGCACAGATGTGAGACTGATTGGTCTGTTAGTTTCACTGATATTTTAGTTTCCCCTTTTTAAAAATTTGGGTTGTATTTCCTTTTTTTTACAGTCATCAGGGACTTCACCAGACTGACACAATTTTTCAAAGATGATGTACAGTGGCTCAATGACTTCATCGCCAGCTCTCTCAGGACCCACGGATGAACCTCATTGGGTCCCATGACTTGTGCACATTCAGGTTCCTTAGTTCTCAAACCTGATCCTCTCCTACAGTAATGTGTTGGTTTTAATCAGTCTGGATTTTGGTAGCAGTGGGGCCACAGAGGTGGTTTCTGTGAGAAACTGCTAAAAATTTCCACCTTGTCCAGCAGAGCCAATCCCTGATGGCTCTGAACATGGACATGCTGCTGGGCCAATGACAGATGATGGCAACACCTCTGTGATAACATATTTAAGAAGAAAATCAAAACAAAGTGGTAGTGTAGTTTAATTCCAGCCACAGAAGAGGAGGAGGTGAGAACATGTGAGGGAAACAACATGGAGACACCAAGGTCAGTAGAGAAAGAGGGGGGAGGAGGTGGTCCAGGCACCAGAGCCGAGGTTCCTCTGCAGGCTGTGGTGAAGACCATGGTGAAGCAGCTGTGCCCCTGCAGCCCATGGGTACCCACGGAGGATGCAGAGATCCACCCACAGCTCATGGAGGGAGGTGCATAAGCCAGAGTGGATAGATACCTGGAGGAGGCTGTGATCCAGTGGGAGAGCCAGTGGAAAGATGGGGCCCCTGCTTCCAGGCTGGAGAAGCCTGTCCTTGGAGGACTGCACCCCATGGAAGAGTGACCCATGCTGCAGCAGTTTTGGCAGGACTGCTGCTTGTGAGACTGGAACCACACTGGAGAAGTTTGCAGAGAGCTGTGTCCCATGGGAAAAGACCCCATTGTGTAGCAGGGAAGGACTCCTCTCCTTGAGCAGCAGAATAAAATTTAGGGTGATGAAATGACCAAAACCCTCATCCCCTGTCTCCCTGTGTTGTTGGTGGGAAGGAGGGAGGGGCTGGGGGAAGAAAAGGTGTTTTTAAGGCCTTATTTTACTTCTCATTATCCTCTTCTGATTTTGTTAGTAACAAATTCACTTTGTAACTCCAAGGTGAGCATGTTTTGCCCTTGGAGTGTCTTCTCCCAGTCCTTATCTCAACTCTTGAAGCATTCATTAATTTTTTCTCTTCTCTGCCCAGCTGTGGCAGGGGAGGATGAGTGAGCAGCTTTAATAGCTACCTTGCATTTGGCCAGTGTCAAACCATGACAAGTGGGCTCAGGGTCTTCATCCTCCCAGTCCCTGCATCTGCCTTTCTTGGCTTGAGTGGCATGGCTGGAGTACTTGCCATTGAAGACAGAGGCACAGAAGTCGTTGAGAACCATTGGCATCTCTTTTTCCAGCGTAGCCATATTTCCCCTTTCCTTCCAAAGAGGGCCCACATTATCCCTAGTCTTTTTTTTGTTGGCAACACATGTATAGCAGCCCTTCCTATTTGCCTTAATTTCCCTGGCCAGAACAATTCTGCCTGGGTTTTGGCTTCCCCAACTTTGTTCCTAGCTTTCCGTACAGTTTCCCTGTATTACTCTCAGACCACTTGTCCTAGTTTTAATTTCTGAAAGGTTTTTTTGGGTTTTATTTTTGCTCTGAGTTTGCCCAGCAGGTCCTTATTCATCCATGGAAGCCTCTGGAATTTTTGCTTGACTTACTTCTTGTTGGGATGCATTGCTTCTGAGCTGAATACATGAATACATGAAATACCACTGCTGGTATATAAATTTGATGTAACTTTCATGTCATATCAGTAATCCAGAAGATGCATTTATAACACAATACTAAACGTCTGCCTGTATTTACAGCAGACTGCTATATCAAACTAGGAATGAGACAGTTAACAAAGCAGTCCTACAAAAAAAGTACTCTTTAAACTTTTCATAATCATGTTTTAGGAGTCCCTTTAAGAATCTTCCTCTAGATAATAAGATTATGTAAGACTGTCAATAGGTGAACAAGGGTTAATTAAGACTACAAGGCAATCTTATACAAATATTTCTGGTTTTACTGTTATGAAAAAAACACATTACCATGGAATAGTTACAAAAAGTAATATAAAGGGTTTTGTATGCAAGTGCAAGGCAGAAGTAACAAACACTAGGACAGTGAGAAATTTGTACTTTAGGTTTCTAATGTCAAATACATAAATTTATTCTCCCCAGGGCTACCTGTTTTAAAAATGAAAAATTTAAAACTAAGGTCAATTTGAATTGTCATCAATGACTCAACAACTCATACACTTTTTCTCTCCTCAATATAATAACAGAATTTTCACCAAAGAATTCCTCAAATTAAAATGTAATCACAGAAAGACAAAAGAATGAAGGCAGTCTTCTTTCAATGAAGGCCTCTGTCCATAATTGATATATTCAACCTCTGAAATGTGAATTTTTAATAAATCACTCTAAAAATTACTTAATGGGATTTTCTTTCCTTCTAAAGGGCTTCCAATAAAATCAACATAAACACATATAGAAGACAAAAAATACCCACCTTAATAATAACAACAGAACTGGATTTTTCAACATACCAATTAAAAAGGTGATATCAAATATCACAGATTCTAAAGAGATTCATTTTGTATGTGAAAGTGAAGACCAGATATAAAAATAAAGTCAAATTAGGAATAAACTACAGAATTTCGTGTGGACCAAGATTTTCACACTTAGAGATAGAAAAACAAATGTCAGTGCCAACTCACTTTTTCACTGCTGCAATGTTCCTCTTCCGCAATCCTTTGTTTGTATACCTTCTGCAAGTCTTCCAGTTGTGCCTGCAACTCATGAACTTTTGCTGTCATCTCTTCTTCACGAGACTTCCAAATACAGGCAAAATATTACTTATACAATTAATCATCTAACTACTCGAAACTTTAACTATGGTGGACATAAAGCAATCAACAAACATTGTACTATACACAAAAAGGATATGCTTGATATTTGTGTAAAAGCTAGATACACAAGACTCCTACAGAACAGACCAAGAAAAAGAACTGGTGCTTAACAAGATTTGTAGGCCTTCAACAATAAAGATTACATAGTTATCATCACAGTTACATTTTTTTAAATTCCAAAAAGGTTCTATTTCTCTTGGCCACTAAAACAGCACTCGAGTATAATCCAGTAAGTGCATGAAGCTCATAACCTTCATGGAAGGGGTAGATGATGACACAGAATTAATTCCTATATTACGGAAGTGACAACGACCTAAATCCTTTCCTCAGCCACTCTCACAATGATGTTACAAAAGCAGTTTAAAGCATATTTGCCAAAACAATGACCAACAATTTCCCATTCTTAAGGGTTTGGAAGGCAGTATTCAGTATGGAGGAAAGAAGCAGTAACAAGAATGGTAGAGAGGAAATTAACTTTTCCTGTATAGGAGAAAAATACAACAATCTAAATCATAGGAAGTTAATTCATCTACATGGCACTTTGCAAAAACAAGTATTTTTAAAAATTGTGTCCCCTCTAGCCTTTTTGTGAGAGAATATGTCAGGGATCTGTAGCAGATTTTCTGAGAGAAAGAGTCTCATTCTGTACTTAGAAGGAGACATTGAATAAACCAGTGAACTACCCAGCTGGGGCCTGTCTGGCTGAGGCTTGGCCTTGAAGGCCATGAGGCCTTGAAGCTGTTGCACAGGTAAAATTAATTGTGGGGCAGAAGAAATTAGATGTTAAGGTAGTAATGTTAGATAGTGGGTTTCTGAAGGTCACTGAGAGCAATTATTAGTGGGCACGTTTAGCCACCTTAAAAGTAAATTAAACAGTGTGTGTTTGCATTCCTCTTATGCTGTGTGCCAATAGAAAAGCTACTGAATTTGTAAGCTATCTAGAAATGTATATAAGCAGCCATTTTAGATGAAATAAACGGAGAACACAGTGGTAACCATATTGGTCATACCTATGTTGCTCTGGCTCAACCTCTCTTTATCTTAGGGCCTCCCTGCAACAGGGATCTTATAAAACAGCACTCCAATTCCTAGTGCATGTCTCTGTTGCTGAACAAAACTACAACTCTAGTTTCACTCATGTTAACCATACAGAGGAGTCAGTCAGCTGATGGCTCTACTAACATAGTATTACTTCAAGTCAAATTAGTACAATTAATTAACTGATAACGAGTCCAGAACTGCTGATGGAAATTTTGTTCTATTCAAAATTCTCAGGAGTACAAATTATAATGATACAGAATATTCTCTGGAAAAGTAGGTGTAAGACTAGAAAGCTGATCTAGGCTTAAGAGACTTACAATATGCCATTACAAATAAAAAAAATTATTTCTCTCTAAGACCAATTCTTAAGATGTTCCTTGCACATTACTTAAGAAAAAAACACGTTCCCCATGCAGCCCCTCAGTCCAGAATGCATCACCAAAAAGAAACAAAGCAAATCTACCCACAAAAATGAGAAGATGCAGTATATGAGCAACTTTTATAGTCTCGAAGTGTAAAAAATACACATGCTCAAGGAAAACCTTGCTCAAACATCATGATCTCCAAACAATGTTAGCTTCTATTCATTCCCATGATTCTTAAGCTTATCAATTAATTGTTTCTAAGAATTTTTTTTCTTTTTTTATAGATAGTTATACTCCCTAGGTTAAAAATTCTCAAAACCTGGCATATTCAGGGATAGTGATGGTTGTTGTTTTGGCTTTTGCAGATTTTTTGAGTTTTTGTCCACCAAGAATCAAAAAAATTACAATTTGTACACAACTGTTTAATTAAATAAATCACAATTGAATGCACTTCATTCTTAGCTATAAAAGGTAGTTGAAAGGCTGGAAAGAAATTGAACTCAAAATGACAAATGACTTTTGTAAAAGGGACATACCTATGAGCAATTATTTTGATGAACCCCTGAAGGGAGATTATTATTTTAAATTTGAAATTATTAACAATCAGGTCGGCTTCCAACATGCTCCTGATCAGTATTTACAGTAAGAACTTATTGTTCTATATAGTACGTGGCATACTCTGAAAATAAACTACATGGTATTTGGATTTAATTACAGTTATAGACTAAGACTTCAAAAAAGTTATAATATCCCAAATCTTAATCAGAAACCTGATCCTGTACTCTCATGGAAGGCATTACAACAAATTAAAGGATACATAACTGAAGTTAGGTATTCTATTTTTAGCTCATAGTTAGGCTAAAAATAAACTAGCTGGAAAACAGCATTCAATTTTTCTCCAATGATATAGTTTAGTTGAAGAAAAAATACTTAGCTCCCAAATTAGAGGCTATGCTGATCTAAATATCCTTTAATTAGGGCAACTTTAATGAAATCTTATGTGATAAAAGTTTTCATGAAAGAAAACAACACATAAAGCAAAAGTGGAGCACTTTGCAAGTAAATCATATTAAGATTAACAGACAGAACAATTTTTGCTTGTCTTCGAGGATAAATACACAAGTTAGATAATTTTTTGCATCAGCCATGTTTGAAATGCAACAGAGAGCAACAAAGTTATATGAGCAAGATTTATTCTTGCAACTGGCTTTAATTTTGTTTCATCTTCTTACCATTTGTGATAAAGTTCTCTGCATGATATGAAATTTCTCAAACGCATCATAAGCCAAGTCAAGTTGTAAGTGGGGTAATAACTGGTAACTTTAGGCTAAATCTATTTCCTATTCTATTCTATTCCTATATTGTTCCTCTTTCTATCAGAGATGTCAATGAACATTATATACATTCAATTTAACATAAATATTTCTCAACTTTTGAGATGCTTGCAATACTTCAGGAAAAAATACTTATAAATTATTTTTTAATTCCCTAAAATAAGAGAAATTAAACACTTGCATATATACCCATGAAAGACAAATATGCAGAATATCTATGTATTCTGTAATTTAAAATATCGAACTACCACTTATTTCAGTTCCAAGTAACTGCCATTGCCATCATCAATGAGATGCAAAAAAAGACAGTGTTCATGTCCTCCAATTGCATGTAAGTCAAATTAGTCAAACCTTCAAGATCATACAACGACTACATCATGCTTGTTTCTGACATTAAGGATGAAAGGACCAGAAAACACAGAAAAATTACACCTGCATGATTTGAAATCACATACTTATGGGGCCTATTTGGGCCCACAAAATAAGGACCTGAATGGCAACACACTGCACACTGAAGTAAGANGGACTCTAAATGTAAAACCCTTCTAACACTATTATCCTGCTAGAAGTTTAAAAATCAGAGTGATACACACCAGCCTGCTTATACGTTTGAAACTTTCAGTGTGAAGCACTCAGTAATGTGAAGTACATAGCTCTTTGGACTGGTAACTGATCACAAACAGTCCACTTACATCTATTACTGCTGGCTCTATTCATGGAACAGTCTCTTTTATTACACTGTTTGTGCAAAGAGGACTATTACACTGTTTGTGCGAAGATTAACAAAATTAAAGCCTGCATTCCAATATGATGTACAGTCTAGTGCTGAAAACCATTTAATCTCTTTGACACATACCGGCAGGACTGGGACAATTTACTTGTCTAAAAAGGAGGCATCCTTGGTGAAGTATCCTTAAACTGAAATTGGCTGGTAACTTCTGGTTGAAATGCTACTAGAGAAAAATTATGTCTATCTGCAAATATCATGCAGAAAAACTGTTCATTACAAACAAACAAACAAAAATCTTTACTAGCATAAAAACTATGCAAACACACTGCACCCTGCATGGAACAGAACCTTACTTTAAGGGCTTTAGCATCAATCTCAGCTGGGTGTCAGAGGAAGGAGATAGAGTGTGAGACTGCCCCATAAACACTGTATTTAAACCCTTATAAAAAACAGTAGACAACTGCTACCACCACAACTCTAGTAAAAGCTTAAATGTCACTCAGTTTTGTCATTCCAGTCTGGCACGCAAACTGCTCAAGAATGTAAGGACTTAGCTATCTAATTTTTATTCGAATGATCAGACTTAGGCCTTAATTTCTGATGTTTTTTCATGCCCATAAACCACAGGAACAAATATGTTAATTGCAAGCTGGGTCACCAGACCTATCAAGTGCAATTCAAGCAGTTTACTAGAAAGAACTAGTTTTCTGTCTAGATATGCAATCAAAAAAAAGTTATTTTGAAATTTATGCAGTTATATCATTTTTCAAAAAGGTACCTCAAGGATTTCTTCATATTTTTTCACAGTTCTTTTTAGATCATCTTCTTTTTCAACAATTCGTTTTTGCAACTGTGTTGTCTCTATGTGATGATTTTCTATTAACTCATTTTCTACCTCCTGGGCTTTACCTACAAAAAAAAGTTAGGCAATATTAAAAAAGGCATGGTTTTGGTGGTTTTTTTTAATTATGTCATAACAGTATTTTAAAAATGCTTTAAAGTAACTATAAGGAAAACTTGCCATGAAAATTCATTTTTCCACACTATCAGTTACTATTATGTCCCTTGATCCTAACATGTACGAAATCTGTTGTCTGCAGTTTGGTACCAGGAGATATTTTTTCTACTTGGTGCTGATTCTAGTTTCTAAAAGATGACAACCACTATTTAACAACCAATTCTATCTCCTATTCTATCTAGAGATGTGATTGAAACTTTTGCAAATCTTCAGAAACTCCTCAGCTCTAGGTGTACTTCTATTACTGGAATCAAACCACACCTTTTCCTCAGTTCTCTAATCTCCAACTTACACTATGGTGGCAAAAAACTGAGAAGATGAAATATGTTGTACTCTAGTTATAACCACATTGTGCTACAATCAGACATCATATCCAGTTGGTAGCTCTTAGTGGTTAGTGAATGAAGTCTGCCAAGATGCAGCTAACAAAATGCAATTCTGACTCTCAGATCTAAACTTTTCTGAAAGTGCCATATAGTCAACAGTGGAATGTTAAAGTTTGTGCTACTGGAGATAAAGTAGCATTGCAATGGAATCTTACCAATGCACTTTCATCTTCAAAATTTTACTGTGATTTTCTCTTCTTTTATACATATGACAGAAAATAGGTACCTATGGCTATCTTTAACTATGGTAAATCTTGCCATGGCAGACGTAAAGAGCGCTAGATCAAAGATCCATCCTGCAGAACAGCTACATATGCATCTTCCTAATTGTACTACAATTAATATTTAAGTTATTTCCCGAGCAAGAGTAGCTCCTTCCCTAAGTTCTCTACACATTCATAAATCAAACTGTTTATCACAGTCACAAACAAAACAACGATAACTGAAGATTCGGTTCTCTGGCTATTTTACTGATTATGATTATATTAATATTTCACTTACTGATTGTCTCTTTTACTGCTGTTTCCAACTCTCTCTCTTTCTGAGCCAGTTGAGTATTGAACTCTCTTATTAGCTGTTTTAGGGTGGAGTTGTGCTTTAACTCAATGTCTTCTTGTTCACATCTGTACAAAAATGCCAAAATATACAGCAAGGAAATACAACGTTTAAAGAGTGTGTGAAAACACAAGGCAAGACAAGAGATGTGGGAATTTCTTCAGAACTATTTTAGAATGGGGTCATTCTGAATTATATTAATTCTGTGAGATTCAGGGAGGCTTTTTCTTCCTCTCCTAATTCACCTGGTAGGCATAGGTGTTTCATTTAAAAACAACCCAGAATTGAACCCTTTCAAAGATATGGAGTTTTTGCTGAGGAAGTGCAAAAACTGGAAGAAAAGAATATGCCATAAAAAGAATTTTTAGGGAAGTTTTAGAATTGCTTGAGGAGCTATTAAGTGTGCTGAGCAGTACACTGCATTTTGTGCAGTAGGTATGAACAGTTATTGATATTATCTGAACATGAAACTCTCAGTACTAAGTTTGTTTCCTGTTTGAGAAAAATATTATACGCTTCAGCAATGCTGAAAATTACCACTGCTGAAACACATCAGAAATGGTATTACTCTGCTAAATGTCAAACCTCTTTTCTTTCTGTTTCCCTAAGTTGTCTTAGAACAACTAAAGAAAAATATCAATTATTTCCTTGTTACAAACTGAGCTTTAGAAAAGTATTCTTGAGGTTTTAGTGGCTAGAGATAAAATAAAATACAGAAAGATAACACAAATGGTAACAAAAAATTTACCTGATTTTCTGCTCCATTTCCTCTAAGGACTCCTTCTTTACTATGTCAAGCTCTTGCTGATGTTCCTTTCGCAGAGTACGTATGTCTTTTTGAAGATTATTCACCTCTTCGCATAGTTTCTGTTTCTGCCCTTCAGTCTCTTCCAGTTTAGTCTCTAAGTCCTTCTGCTGGTTCTGCATATCAGCTAGTAACTTCTGCAGCCCCAAAACAGATTTGGCCTTCTCTTCAGCACTTTCCTCGAAAGCTTTAAGACTGTCATTTCTTTCACCTAACTGTTGCTGTAGACATTTTAGCTTTTCTTCATATATTAAACTCATATCTTCCATCTCAATCTTATGCAGTTCATTTTTCTTTACTATATTATTTTCTAACTCTTTTACCTTCTGTTCTAATGACTGACTGACTGCCTCCTTTTCCTGCATTTTTTTCTGTAAATCCCCAATTGTATTCTCCATATCAAGATATTTTTGTTCTTTAACTTTCAGTTCTTCCCTACTGCTTGCTAAAACACCACCACAACAAGCATGCTCATCCGCTAACAATGAATGTTTTTTGATTTGCTCCTCAAGTTCTTTCCTGAGACTTTCAGTCCTAACCTGCTCTTCCTGATGGCTCTTCTCGACACATTCTAGTTTTTTAAGGAGTTCTTTGTGTTTGTTTTGCAGCTCTAGATGACAGTCATTACTCTCTTGTTTTTCCTTCTCATACTTCTGTAATAATGCATCTTTTTCAGTTAAGTCCTTCTCTAATACCTGCATTTTCTCTTTATATGTCTGTTGGACATTGTCAAGTAAGTTATTTTTTTCTTGTTCTACAGTAGCTTTTAAACTCTCTACTTTTTCCAGCATCTCCTTCTCTAATTCTGTGGAATCTCTTGTTGACTTAATTTTTTCTTCTAAGGACTCAATTTTGGCATCTCTCTCCTGTACTTTCTGCTTCAACTTTCTTAATTGGTCCTCCATATCTTGCTTAAATTGTTGTTCCTTTTCTTCCATCTGAGAGAGTAATTGCTTTCTAATAGAACCTATTTTTTGCTCTGCCTTCTTTTTCAGATCGGCCAGCTTAGTGCTGTTCTCTGTATTCAGTCTCTCTTCTAATTCTTTCAGTTCTTCCTCTTTCCTTTTAAGTATCACTGACTTCACTTCATCAAATTCCTTCTCCTTTGCTTCAAAATCAGCTTTCAGTGAACCTATCTGCTTCTCAAGATTAAGTACTTTTTCTTCAGCCTTCTTAAATCTATTTTCTTTTTCAAAAGCCACCTTCTCTGCCTGATGGAGTTGTGAAGCTATTTCTTTTTTCTCTGTGTTTTTTTGTTCATTGCACTTTTTAAGTTCCTCCACCAAGGAATCATTTTCTAAAGTTTTCTGAGCAATGTGTTTTTCTAGTTCAGCAATTTTTGCTGCTTGTTTTTTTAACTTTGAGATTAACTGACTTTCTTCCTTTTCTCTCCTGTTTTGCTTTTGTTCCAATTCACTTTTTAAACTATCAAGATTCCTGTTTTGTTTAGCCAGCTGTTCCTTCAGTTTATTTAGCTCTTCATCTTTTTTATTGGCTTCAGTATTGCTTAATTCAAGTTTGCTCTGCAAATCTTTGATGGTATCATGATTTTGTGTAAACCTGGTTTGTGCTTTCATCTTCCACTCTGACAGCTGTGCTGTGCAATGATCTATCTGATCAAGAGCTGATGCTTTTTCTTGACTCAGCATCTCAACTCTGGATGATAACTCTTCTACTTGATTTAACAACCGCAAACGATCCTCCTGATGTTGTTTGCTTAACAGAGATATGGCTGCTTCCTTCTCTGTTAAACTTACTGTGCTTTCAAGTCTAACATTAAGGTCAGTAACTGTTTTGTTGAGAGCAGACACTTCAAATTGTTTTTCTTGGAGTTCTTCCCTCATTGATGTGACAGCATTGATATTTTCAGATAACTCTTTCCTCAGCTGTGTTATGCAAGTTTCTCTCTCTGATGCTGCTTGCTGCTGATGTCCTCCCTCTTTTTGCAGTTGTTCCTTTTCTGTTACAAGTCCTTCAATATCGGCTCTCATGGACCTAATTAAATTGTCCTTCTCCTGCAGTTCTTGCATTGACTTTTGCAAAGAAGTAGTAGCAGCAGAATGATGCTCTGTTATTTCTCTAAGCTGAGCTTCTAGTTCAGTTATCTTACTTGTTTTGATTGATATTGCTTCTTTAATTTTTGCAGTTCGGTGCTCACAGTCTGCAATTTTACGTGTTACTATGCCAATTTTTTCACTACATTTTTCAATTAATTCATTGCCTTTAGTTTGCAATGAAGCTTCAGCATTCTTCCAAGCATCTAACTGGGCTGTAAGTTCTCCTGACAACCTTTTAAACTCAGTTTCTTTTAGCCGAATTGCCTCTATTTTTTTCTCATAATTTTCGTGATCTTTATACTGAGAAGATTGCACAGTTTGGAGTTTCTCTTCAAGGGTTCTCAGTGTATCAGCCAGCTCAGTAATTTTGGCTTTGTCCTTCTCTTCAACTGCTTTCTGTTTACTGAGCTGCTCCTGAAGTCCTGTCTGCTGTTTCAGGGACTGTTTAAGATCACTTTTCAATTTTTTCAACTGTGTTTTCAGGTCACTTTCCTTATCTGACAAAGCATTCACCTTAGCCACTGACTGCCTCAGCTGTTCTTGCAATTCCTTCATGCACTCCTCCCTTTTCACTTGTTCTTCCTTCAATTGGGTTATTTCTGTTCTGGAGTCCTCGTTTTCAGCACTGAAGATGAAAAGCTTCTGTTTCAGGTCCTGAACTTCCTGCTCTTTCTCTTGCAGTTCCGTATCATGTTCTTCCTTGAGCTCTTCAATCTGCTGGTTAAGTTTCTTTTCCCAACTTTGGATTACTTCTTCCAATTTCCTCCTGTGATCCTCAGCAAGACTGTCTAGTTGCTCTTTCTGATTAGATTCCAGTTTTGACATTGCATCATTGATTCCAGATGAGCTGGCATGTGCCATTTCCAAAATTTTAGTATTGAATTCACTCTCTTTCTGACTAAATTCCAACTGCTTGTTTTCAAGCTCTTTTTTCAGTTTAGCTTCCTGCTCAGCAAGTTTATTTTTGAAAGTTTCCTGCATATCTTTTGATTTCTGTTTCATTTTCTCCACTTTCTTCTCCTGACATTTCAGTTTACTTTCATAGTCTCCCTGTAAAGCACTAATTCTCTCCTCTGCAGCTAACAGTTTCTGTTTAAGCTCTTCCATTTGCTTGTTCTGTAACTTCTTCATGTGTTCCATTTCATTTTCCTTCTCAGTCAGACTTGTCATCATCTCATCAGCCTTTCTTTGTAGGTCCTTCAGTTGACATTCATATTGCTGTATTAGAGTGGTTACTTTCCGTGTATTTTCATTGCTCTGCTCCTCTAGTTTTGCAGACACTTGGAAAAGTTCAGCTTCAGATCTTTCTGCAGATTCCTTCATTTTCCATTCATTTGCTTTTAACTCCTCCAAATGTCTGTCTTTCTCCTCCAGTGACTGTTTTAGCTTGTTGAGCTCCTCTTTGAGTACCTTCTCAACAGCTTGAATAGACATTTCATGCTCTTTTAACATTGTTTCAATCACTTCATTGTGCCGTTTCCTCTCTTCTTCCAACTTTCCTTTCAATTCTTGTTTTGCTTCACACATTTTACTACTTAATTCTGAGAGCTCTTGTTCTAAATCATGCCGTATTTTTAGTGCTTCTGATAGCTCAGAAGACAGTGCTTCTAATTCTGTTTGTTTCACGTCAAGTTTTTCTAGTGTTTTTTCATTCATCTCTTCTATGTGCGTAGAGAAAATTGTTTCTTTCTCTTTCAAAATGGTTTGTATCTCTTCTTGGTGTTTCTCTCTTATTTTTTCTATTTCAGATTTTTGTTGTTGCTTTAAAATTTCAAGTTTTTCTGTCCAAAGCTTTTCTTGCTGCTGTTTCACATTCTCCAGTTCTTTATTGTGTTTTTCAACCATGTCATTGATTTCCTTACTGTGCTGGTTTTTTTCAGACTCTAAGAGAGTATTTAATTCCTCTGAATGCTTTCTGTCATCTTGCGAATACTTTGCAAGAGAGCTTTCCAGTTCCAGAATCCTCTGTTAGAATACAATTTTTAAAGAATATGAATATTCAAAAGGTAACAATTTGATTAAATTTTTAAAAATTTTACCAGGTTCACATAACTACAGGTCACTATTCCATTATTTTTAGTGAATGTCAACTTCTTCTATAAGCCTTTCAGTCATCTGGCTTGTTCTCACTTTTGCTTCCATTATGGACAGTTAGTTAATCAAAAACTTTCTATTCCACTGCAGTGAAAATAAACACAAAAACTTGAAAAGAATGTAACTAATTCAAATAAAGTAAGTCATGTGATATTTATAAGTATTTATGTGAGCATTTTCTTCCTAAACTAAAGTACCAACATATAGGATGAAAAATATAGGAAATTTACAATAGTATTAGGGAGTTTTGTACCTGCCTACTGATTTATCGTACTTCTACCTCCCATGGAAATGCTGCTGTACAGCTTTAATGCTTCTATAGGCAAAACTTCCACATGAATATCTGGTAGTGGTGGAATAATGTACAGACTTGCATTAGCAAATAATACAGTCTTACTCATTACATAAAGCAAAGGACACTTCAAAAATTCAAGCAAATCTTTTTGCTTACTTGGAGGGTGTGCATTCCCCCCTTCTTTTCAGGTTGCACTGATATCTGAGAAATGCTCATTAGGTCTCAGCCTTGAAAAAAGAGCACCTGTACTCAGCTCTTCCCAAGCTTATCAAAAGCCCTGTCTATTCTCAGGAACTGCTGCTGTCTAATGAACTCAGGTTTTCCTTATGAACAGCATTGGAAACTATTTTTCTTGCCTGACTGGCACAACATCCGTGTTCTCACATTTTCAGAAACTGCCAACACAAACTGGCCAGGAAGAAACATTGTTATGACTAAAGCCCACTCTCTAGAGATCCTGTAAACAGTGATCCAAAATGGGGTCCTTTGAGCTCTCCTGGGCCACAGCAGGCTGCAACCAGCAATCTCCCTCTGAGTGGGACACCTGTCAGAACTAGCAAACTCTCAAGACTTTTGTACTCCGAGGATCGACAAAAAATGACAAATACTTGAGGCTCAATCCTTCACTCACTGGGGAGATGTAAAGGCATCCAAGGTGAGTATTTCACTTACCTTCAAGGGGAAGTTCTCACAGGCACCTTGCTTGCACTAACCCTTTATGTCTGTGTGCATACACATGAGCATATGCTATAGCAAAGCTAGGAGATACACTGCTATTCTTAGATTTTAAAGAACCTTAGGTATCTATGTAAGTTAGTCCTGTAGTAAGTTTAAATCATTAAGTTATGAGCTAGGAGAAATGCTGTTAAGTGTTTTCTTTGATAAGTTGCTAATTTTAATTTATAGGTTAGATTAACTGCTGTTAAATGTTATTCCTCTGTTAAATTGTTAAGGTAAGATTTTGAGTTAGGTATAAGTTAAGTGTTATTCCTTTGTTAAACTGTTAGATTTAAGGTATAATTTAAGTTAAAGTACTCTTTAGTTTGAGGGCTGTTAAACTTTTAGGATGTATTCCTTTTCATCTGTGCTCTCACTGTCCTTTTGCCACATGCACCTAAACAAACACACCCACACACCCACACCCCCACCCACACCCCCTAGACAGTTGTCACTTCATTTCTGCTTGATTGCCTGGGTTTTGTTTGGTTTTGTTGTTGCTTGTTTTTTGTTAGTGTGCTTTAACAGTCCTGTAAGTAGTAAAGTGAATCTTGCCAATGAACTTCGTTGTGCCGTTGCTTAGTATTAAATCTGATTTTTACTGATACCCTTGCTGCTGATTTTTTAAGTGATCTCAAACACTCATTTGTACTTTTACTAAAGTATCCTTATAAGCATTTGTAAGGTAGCAGTACCCAGAAGTTAAACAGCCTGAAATTTAACTCCTAATTATAACATACCTAAAAATTAAGTAGATGGATACAAATTCATATCCCACACCATGATGTAAAGCAAATGTATTTCTATATTTTGCTGCCTAATCTTATAAAAAACTAGGGGCTGCAGAATAGCATGGCAATATATTAAACTTTTGTCACTTTAATTCCACAAAACCCAATCACAACAAATCACCATTTGTAAACCTGTCACAGTTAAACACACAGTTGTAAATGCTTAGTCTTTTGCAATCTTTACTCACAGTCCTACAAGTCTCCACTTCTTGATGCATCTTCTGAACTTTCTTGTCACATTCAGACTGTATGGCTTTCTTCTGCAGCTCTAATTCTTCTAAGGCTAGGGATTCTTGTTGCTCTCGCTCTTGAAGGGCTTTTAAGCACTCGCTCTGATTTTTCTCCTGCATGAAGAAGTACAACAAAACAATAAACTATAAATGTAGTCATCATACTTTCAAGAACATTATGATAGGATATTTTCAAGCCAGTTAATAGGAATCATACACTAACCACCTTTATTTTCTACACAAAAACACATGGAGTTGGCATTTGATCTGTGAAAACATAATTGTAACGAATCACTTCCTTTTTTTCTTAGAAACCATTTGTGTTTGCATGAAAAACATAATGCAATCAATCCTTCCTTTTGGTTTGTTTACCACTATTAATTGAGAATAGCATCTGAGAGGAATGAAGTCTGTTCTCACTTGATTCCACTGCTAATACATTTTTATGCTCCTGTTCCTTACAATTAAGGAAGTAACCTGTGAAACAGGTAGAAAAATATACTCAGGACAGGGCTGTTGAACTCTCAGTCCTAATCACTATCCATCATGGAGAGACACAAAAACCAATCCACTATTTGTAACAGATATACAGAGATGATATATATACATAATATGTTACATATATATCAACTATTTAGGCAAAATTACATTATTATCTATAGTGGATTACAGTTCATGAAAAAGTGCAAAGAATTCCAACAATTCATTGAAGTCTGATCTTGAAGAAAATTCTTTTTCTGATGTCAAACACTACGAATAGTTAACCCTGTTCACATAACACAATACAACCAGAATAACTATACAAACACTTTTCAAACAATCTCATTTCTTGTACTTCTTTTACTCTAGTTGCTGGGGCTGACTGCCAATGATCCATAGGAAGGTATTAAAAAAGCAAGCCTAAAAAACATTTCAAAAAAAGAAATAGCTTCCATAAGATACAGCTGCTACTGAGTACTGATAGTGTTAAGTTATCATTATTCAGTCTGGATCATTGCAGCTGCTTTCCTTTCATGTTGTTGAAATCTCTGAGCTATTTGACTTTTGGAGAGCACCCCTATCTTTGAGCGCAGAAGGACTCTCACTGTGGAATAGTGTCAAGTCCAAGACTTCTAATCCCAAATCACACTTAGAGAAATGTCTTTCTATGCATTTTAGGTTTACTTACAAGAGCTGTCTTCATCTTCTCCTGGAGTACCTTTTCTTGAGCCTGTAATTTCTCATTTAGCTCCTGATCTTTGGTAGCCAGTTCTTTTTTATGGATTTTTTCTAGTTCAGCAACTCGTTCCTCTGAAGACTTCTGTGAATCAAAGTCAGAAAAAACTCATTTCAAAATATTAACTAACAAAACACTTTCTATTTTTTCTTAACAAGAAAATAGTGTAACAGACAGAAGAAACTGGAGCCATTTCTTTGCTCCCTTTGAATAAGTTATGATCACTTTGAGTGCTTAGTATTAAGCCCTGACAGTTCTTATTTTCAACCTTGAAGTTACCCATATTGCTTCTCAAGTCTTTCATAGTTGTGCTAAAGAGAACAGCACATTTTCTAAAGACTCTTCTTCCAAGTCAAACTTAGTGTTTTCAGTTAAAACATGATAATACATTGGAAAGGGAACTTTTTTGTAGCTTTCCCAGCATTCTTATTTCATAAGCCAGAAAGTCAAGTGGTGATACTCTATGTTACTCTATGTACACAGTTATCTACAACCTACATACATGCTTTATTTAAGAATAATTTAAGCACTTCAATCATCCCCTTAAAGCATCAGCATATTCTCTTAGAAAAATGAATACCATTATGAATCTCAACACAAGAACTGTAACTTAAGGGTGTTCAAATTTACAGCTTTGCAAGGCATTAAGTATTCCAGCAATTCCTACCTAAACACACCAGATGAAGCAAGTTATAGAAACTTTTAACCAGCAAACAATATGGCAACAAGTTCTTAAATATTACCCATACTCAGCTAGGATAATGATTAAAAGCTAAAAGTGATTAAAACCCAAAATCCTGGTGAAGACATGTGAGCTTCCTGCCATTTATCTCTTCTTCTTGTCTCTCTTTAAAGTCTCAAGTGTACTTTAATAAATAATTTTTGTTAAAGACTGTGAAGCAAAGATTAATACTGTTTATTTTCACATGTCATTAATGAACTGATTTAAATTGCTGGAGCCAAAAAACCTATGAGGAGTTTTCTATTTTTCATTAAGTAAATCTTTAATCACAGAAAATAATTTTAAAGGTTTTATTAACAACCAAAAGCTTTAAAACAGAGTTCTGCCATACTGATGCATCTTACAACAATGGCTTAACTGTAATAAAGTTTTTACCTTCATAATCTCAACCACCTCTTGTTTCACTCTGGTTAATTCTCGCTGAAGATTTACTCTCTCTTCTTCACTTGCCTTTTCTACTGCTTTAATTTTTTCATCCATTTCTGTCTGCAGTTTTTTCCGGGCTTCTTCTGTCTTTTGGGCAATACTTAGAGCCTTCTCAAGCTCTTCAAAAGCTGCCAAGAAAAAAAGAGTATATGATAATTGAGAAATATCTACATATTTTGATAGAAGAATTACACAAAAAGAGAAGAATGAACTTAGGAATTCATCCAGAATTCATGTGTTCATTTTTCTAGAAAGGAAAAAGAACTCACAAATAGATGTGAATTTCTTCCAGTAAGTCCTGCAGCTTCTATTTCTTTGCCTAAAATCACTATAATATGCATAAACCATATTAATGAATGAACTATCACACTCCTCTCTATACCTGCTGAGTAAACTTTGAAGAAGTGGAAAATAGCTGCACAAAGAAAGGTAATTCACACTAAAACAAGCAGACAGAAACAAACCAAGAATGACTACTATGCAAGTCAGTTATTAGTGGGTCATGAAGAGTATCTCCTGAACAGAACACTGATGTGTAGTACCAGGCACTTTATATACCTAGGAGTAACTCCAAACTGTAAAACCTAGAGAATCATTTCTTTTAATTGTGTTCCATAGAGTCCACAGAGATGGCTTTGCTAATTTCATTATCTCACTATTTACATTTAATGTATGCTTCTACCAGTGTAGTAGCTGAGTGTTTAAAAGACTGTCCGGTGCTTCTAACTTCACAAATAAAATGTAAAAATAAAAAAAATTCAGAAGTTAAGATTTGCTCCTAGAAAACTTGAATAGCTATAAGGTGTTTCAAAAGAACACACAAGCTGCAGTGTTGAAATTTATTTACTCTTGCACAGGATGCACAAATCCACTGAAACACATTTCAATTTACAAAATAGACACAATAATTCCACAGCTTCATCTCATGCTAAGGAGAAGTATTCTAACATGCTTTATTCACTTCAAAGATGGTAATTTAGATATAAAAAGAAAGCAAATAAATTCCAGTATTGTGAGCTTGTTTATTTATTCAATACACCTAAAACTCACTACAACAGATATGAGAATCTATACAGAATTACACAAGACGACAGTTCAATCATAGGAATATCTCTTTTCCTGAATAGATCATGAATGTGGAATACATTTGTGCATCTGTTTATGCAGTATATTAGAAAAATTCAGTCTCAGTACACTCTGCTATATGGTTAGTACTTTGCATAACAGAATTATGGCAAAACACCTCTGCAAAATTCAAAATCACAGTGCCAAATCAAGGCTGTAATTTATCAGGGCACAACCCACTAAAAGTATATTATTCTATTATACCCTGGACTACTTGGACTCTACTTTGCAACAGAAAAAAGAGAAAAAAAAATTAACTGTTATTTAGTATGCTGAGCTTTCTTCCAGTAAATTCTATCCCCCAAAGAAAATTGTAATAGACTCACACATCTCTAGTTTTTTTGATTCATCATTAGTTAGTAGGCATTCACAGCAGTTATTGCAACCTTTGCTTTTTATAAATTATCTTCAATAACATTCACGCATGTGTTTGAGAAGTGAGCAATAATTTCCATTCCACATCTTCTGATAACATTGAAAACTGAAGATTTTAACCACAGTCTACACTTTTGAGGCAGTGCTGCAAATGTTTTCAAGTAACTTAATTTCATAAAACTGGATTCACCCAAATTCTGTCCTTTTACAGAATTTTCTTCTGTTTTTTGAGGAAGCCTTTTTCTGACTACTCACAGCAACAATCATGTTTTAAGGCAAAATGGGGCTGTTATTCACTGGCAATACCAAAGCAAACCACTGTATCCACTTTTCCACTCCTGGTTCTGCTTAAAGGCTAAAACTATTACAAAAAATTAAGATAACTAGAGATTGTTTCAAGCAGGAAAACAATCTAAAATGTAATACAAGCATGCACAAGGCTTATAGCTCCTTATTTCACACAGTTCTTCACAACCCTATCAAGGCATTTGCCACCTGCAATCTGCAGGACTCGAGTTCTCCCCCCTTGCCACAGCAGGTACAAGCTGATTATGAATACAGCCTGCAGAACTGTGTTTGGAAAACAGTAATGACCTCCCTGATGCTCCTCTCAGTCCTAACAAAAGCAGGCCAAGCAAAACTGGACGGGTCCATCAGTATTACAGCATCATCTTTTTTTAAAAACCAAGCAAAAAACCAACCAAACAAGCAAAGAAAAATATCAAACAAACAAAACAAAAAAACAAATAAGCAAAAAACAAACAAAAAACCCCAAACGCTAAACCCAAAAAAACATCCCACCCTATGTACCTTTGCAAAGTATAGCTTGCAACTAAAGCCTGCAAGTAGAACATTACTTCACTTTTCCATACACATTTTCTGATTCTTGTTCTGAGCATCATGCATGTTATTTTTGAGAAACCTGTTACTTCTGCAAAAGGAAAGAGAATATGTTTGCCATAGCCCACAGATCAGCCAAAGAGAAGATTCAGGTTCACAATAGGATTGACTACTGATATGGAATTGCTGAGCAACATCCAGTACAAAAGCTGCATCACCACAAGCAGGATGCTAATACAAAAGCTAAACAAAAGCTGATGGTTAAAAAGCCAAGACAGCATGAAAGCACAAAGAAGCAATACTTCACAGAAACACAGTTAACTATCTAAAAGTTAAATTGTATGCATCTCAGGCACATTTAGCCCTTAAGCGAAACAGAGTATTTTTATTCAAAGTAGTTAATTCTAGTGTAGCTGGACACAACCAAGTTTCAAACTAGCAGAGGGCTAAACTGTCATCAAGCAGACAGAATGTGGTCTCTATTATTACTGTTACTTTAATTCTGTGAGAAATTTTAATTCTACCATGTGTCAAAACATGAAATAAAGGCCATGTTTTTATTTAAATATACCTACTCTGAGTGCAGAGAGTAAAGGCACTGCCTCTGCATTCTTCTCCAGCCTGCAGAACTTTGTTCAGGGAAGATTTTTCAACCAAGTATTGGTTGAACGAAGTCTCACAAGGCACATTAGCAAATCAGAAATAAAAACAAGCACACCAACAGAGTGTCAAGTGAGTCTTGGAAAACCCCATACATGTGACAAAGCCAGACAAACTGAAAATCTTCCTGTGTAGTACGTAAATCAAAAAACATGAGGCTGAGCTGAGTTTAAGGAGTGCAAGGTTTGCAAACCCGTTTTTTATAAAACATGTGCTGCAGAGTTGACTATTTTACCTACCAATCTTGGTTCCCTTTGCCTTGCCCCTCCCACCCAGAGCAACACCCAGGGGCGCTGCCATGCCTTCTCGCCTTCTCTGCTGGCACTGCGCACCTTTGCTCTTTGCCTACAGCGCCTCCTAGCGTTAAACATTGTGAAGGAAGCAAACCAGCCTCATAAACCAGCTGGGATTACACGTTCAGTTTCTGAGGGCTGAGAGCAGGCATTGTGTCCAAATTTTGAAAAAAAAGGTTGAAATCATTCCTATAGCTGATTTGTGCATCTAGGCAAGATCTTAAATGCACAGTCCAAGCCTTTTTTTTTCCACTGAAGAAAGGTGCAAAGCATATGTTTATTAAGCTTGCAAAAGAAATGCTGCCTACAAATAGGATTTGCTTTCTGAACACTTCATTTGCTCATAGAATATAAGTCAGTAATCTGCATCCTGAGAAGTCATGAAGTACTTATGCTAGGTAATGTCAAGAGAAACAAACTTAAGTTTACCTGGAAATTTACAAATACTAAAAAGACCTTTGTTGAAGTTAAAAAAAAAAGTGTTGCAGTTACGTGAAGTAGAAGTGCCTGAGAAGCACAGAATTTACGTTTTAGAACCCAGTTCAAGCACCCAGTGTGTGATGCAATAAAACCA